>NDXZ01068881.1:0-10138 GCA_003055125.1 Paykullia maculata | reverse complement strand
TTTTTTTTTTTTTTTTTTTTTTTGTTTTTCGTTTGGCATAAGGATGTAAAATGCATATTTTTTATGCGTGTATTTAGAGAAAAACAAAAACGTGCGTTAAGTTTTAGTGCTATAATAATGCGTTTATACATCCATACATATTTAAACATATACATATGTATATGTATGCATTAGAATTGCTACTGAAAAGTTCATTCCACTCACAATTAAAGTATAGATTTATTTTATATTAACATAACTTTTCTGCATCGATTGGGCTTGATTTGTGGTCAGCTAAAAGGAAGGTTACCAAATGCAAAAACTTGAAAGTCAAGGAAAAAAGGAACGCGCCAAAATATTATCCCTTTGCTTCTCATAAAACCAGTGGGTGAAACTATTAAAATTTATATTTAATTTATAAAATTGTTTGTGCAAAATAAAACAAGTTAAGATGCTTTAAATGAAATGTTTAATGTTTATTTGGTAGGGCATTCAAAAAACCCGTTTTGCTCTAAATTATGTGGCTTATTCTTCTAAAAGGTATAATAAATTAAAATGAACATTAAAAATAAACACCTTTCAAGATATAAGGATTGGATTTCTTTACGTTACGAATAGTTGTACAACTGGGGGCAAATTACGGCATTCGATATCGAATGATATTTTGTATGATCGATCGAGTTTTCTGTGCATTTGTTATAGGAATTCTAATTAGAATTTTTTATTTTCGATCGATATCGAATGCCGTAGTTTGCCCCCTGATTTAAGCCCACTCGGGCTCTAGTAACAATTTAATCAGACTATCGTCCCTGTTCTATATTCTAAGTGAAATTATTCCATGTAAAATAAATTAAAAAACGTCCATGTGAAATTGTAAAATTATTGGTAATAAAAAAAATTCGAAAATGTTGTGTTCTACATTGCACATATTCTGTTATTTTTTAAAGTTTCGAAAATGTAAGAAATAATATGTTTTGTGCTAATATATGTAGTACATAAATACATATGTAAGTAAATACACAAAATAATAAAAGAAATGCTTTTATTTTAAGTTATTTAGAAATTCACCTCTAAAAAATTCGTAGGAAAAATATAAGAAGTGCGAAAATCATAGTTAGTTTAAAATTCTGTAAATAGTTTTGGTTGTCTATATACATAAGTAAGTTTTTAAGTCATTTTGCGTAATTCTGAAGTTTTTTGTTAAAATTTATGGTCATATTCATTTTTCCTTTGTTTTGGTAGTCGTTATGTTAAAAATTATGTAAAAAAAAAATTAAAAAATAAAAGAAAACATTCAAAAATATTATGCACAATTGTTATTTTTAGACTTTCATAAGATTTTAATTTAAAAAAGTGTGATTCTTATTTATTCCACTAACATTTTTTTACACGAAATAAAACGATAAATTTAATTCGGAAATGGAATACAGAACAACTAAAATATTCGGAATTTTTCACATACGAATAAAATATTTCGTATTCAGAATACAGAACAGGAACGTATATAACTAATTCCACTGTAGGGGATACTATAAGAAACATTTTAAAGGTATCAAAAGAATAAGAAAATTGTAAAAATTCATCTACCTAGTAGTTAACTCATGGTTAACTAATTTAGAGTTAGTACCAGTCAAGATATATTTTAGTTTATTTCGTATACATATGTACACAGCGGTGTATGTATATTTAAAATAAAATAACATCTCTTAACAATAATTTAATAATGTTTAGTAGATAAAATAACAGTGATAAATTATTTGCTTTAAAATGTGCCCATGTTAGATTTATTAAGTAAGAAAAAGAACATTTACAGGACTGTATATAGTTATAAATCGAAATTGAAATTTAAAATATTTAAATTCTCTCATTGCACAAACAAAAATTCACCACACCTCATTTTTATTGAAGCATGGCAGCACTGCCTTCCAACATTTCTATTACGAAAAACTACAACACTGCGATATACGGCTACCTTTTGTTGACACCAGAGATAAACTTAATAGCACAAATAATATCTAATTGCTCAGTTTGATTTTTCAAACTGTCAAATACATATATAAAAGCAAACAAGAAGCATTTTCGGTGCATACATACATAAAGTTTATTTGAAAGTAAAACAGAAATGTGTTTGCTGCAGAGATGGGTTTACCTTGTTTAATATAACCTAGTTGACACCAAAAACAGAAAATCGATTACAGAAAACTGTAGTGTTACGAAAATATTTAAGTATTCTCTTCGTGGTTGCTTTGTGTTTGTGTGCGAAAAAAAAACAACAAAATTGTCAAAAACATATGTTTTTAAACAATTGCTGACACATCGTCCCTACTTCAAACTGCAGTCATTTTTGTGTGAAAATTCATTGGAAGAAATCGTTTATTTGTGGACAAAACGAGATACAGTTTTAATAGACTAAAAAACGTGTGTTTAGTTTCAGTCAAATAGTGTTTTTTAAGAAAAAGTGTGCTACAAGGAAAAAGTACAAGAGTTAGAAAGAAAAAAATTCATAAAAAAAGAAGTGCAAAAAATTAAGCATCATGAAATTGACTATCAAAACACTCGACCAGAAAACATTTTATGTTGATTTCGATGATTCTAAAACAGTTTGGGATCTAAAAGCACATTTGCAAAAAATGGCGGAGGTAGGTGTTCAGCCAGATCTACAACAATTAATTTATGCCGGGCGTGTGCTGGACAATGACAATGTTTTGAAAACGTATAGTATCGATGAAAAGAAGTTCTTAGTTGTAATGGCTAAAAAGATACCGACAGCTGCTGCAGCCACAACAGCAGATGCACCACAGCCACCAGCAAAAGCTGCAGAATCAGATACGCCTAAAGCTGGTACAACAACAACTAGCTCGAAATCAAGTGAACAGAGTACAGCACCAGCAGCCTCTGCCACGCAACCAAAGACTGAAGATAAAGCCGCTGAGAAGGAAAAAGAGACACCAGCCGCTACAGCTACTACACCTACTACCACTTCTACTACTGAAATCAGACCCCCACAACCATCACTAGCAATTGGCAATGTCTTAGATGTTTTGGACATTTCGCCCACGGCAGCTGCTAACGAAGATATGGTACGTGAGATTATGAGCATGGGATATCCGGAATCCGAAGTACGTCGCGCTTTAATGGCCAGCTTTAATAATCCAGACCGTGCCATTGAATATCTAATTGAAGGTATACCCGACATACCAGATATGGTAAGTGTGCCACAACCAGCGGCCCAACCTGCTGCTGCTGTACCAGCAACTGGAGCACCCACAGGCGGTGCGAATCCTCTCAACTTTTTACGTGAAGATCCACGTTTTAACCAAATGCGTCGCGTCATTCGTCAACGCCCTGAATTGCTAAGCAGTGTTTTAGCCCGCATTGAGGAAACCAATCCCGCTTTGTTGGCCGTTATACGAGAACATCAAGATGAATTTGTCGCCATGATTAACGAGGAAGCTGGCGTAGAAGCCACCGAGGGAGGCGGTGCCGAATCAAGAGAAGATGTTGTGGAAATTGTTTTAACCGAGGATGAAAGACACGCTGTTGACCGCTTAGTGGCCTTAGGATTCCCCCGTGAGATTGTCTTACAAGCCTACATAGCCTGCGAAAAGAATGAAGAACAGACCGCTGACTTTTTGTGCCGACACATGGAAGATTAGAGCGTTAGTCAACAGACCTGAACAATGTGAAATCGTAAAAGGAGAATTTGTTGACCTTACAAAATAGTATATTCTTACGCGTGTTGTAAAAATATTGCAAAATTTAAATAAAACATCAAACAATACAAACTAAAATACGTAATAACTCTGGAGATTTGATTCTTTATTTTATTATTTGGATTTTTTTCATTTTAACTTTGCTAAATAAGCCTTTTGTACTTTGAAGGCAAACGCGTTTTCCCTCAATAAAGCTATCAATGACTTACCTTAGTAATGCCGACTATATCTTCGTAGCCTAAACTATATTGTGTTGCTATTTGATATGGTAACTGTTGCTGTTGATATTGATATTCGTTAACATAATCGTTGTAAAGTTGTGGTGGTAGCGGCGGTAATTGTACTTGATTAACAGCCGTTTGTGTTGCAGGATCATACATACACGTTGTGAGAGGTTGTTTCTTGGCCTTTGGTTTTCTGCCTCTAGGTTTACCACGCTTTTTGGGCGGGTTCAAAAGGCTTGAAGCATTTACGAATGTATTTACAAATAAGTCGGGCATTTTTTGTTCTCAATAAATTCTAATTGATGATATAAATCTACAACAAACTGAAAAAACAACAAAATGCATTTTTATAAATTTATCTTATGTAATAAATTAAAATTTATTATTGGTATATCAGCATAATTGTGAGTGGCGTTGTTGTGTCGATTGTTGTCGAAAATGTCAAAGGTACAATTATCTTACCATTATCATATATTTAGCACCAAAACCTTATCAACGACTCCAACAACACCACTCACAAAAAGGCTGAATATATATAATGTATATAATTATTTTTACTTTTTATTTTTAGACCAGCTTAGAATATTCTAAGCTGGTCTTCTTCATAACATACGATTTTTTCTATATTAAGATAGATATAAAAGAAGCAAATTTAGGAGAAGCTAAGAAATTGTTTAGCAAAGCAAAAATTTTTGTTTGAGTTTGAGATTTATTTTAAAT
This sequence comes from Paykullia maculata, assembly GCA_003055125.1. NCBI lineage: Eukaryota > Metazoa > Arthropoda > Insecta > Diptera > Rhinophoridae > Paykullia > Paykullia maculata. Next base: position 5,502 of record NDXZ01068881.1, on the reverse strand, counting down.
TTCGAACTAACGGAAGTTTGCTTAAAAAGTAAATTATGTTTTTTTCAGAAATAAGAAAACAACTATTTTTTCTTTAATTTTTTAGCATTTTTCAAGCTTAAATTACCATAACACTGAAAAAAAAAATTTTTACCACGAAATTTAAAATTATTACAAAATAATAACGCATGGCCCGGTGTAATATCATTACTTGTCAAAAAAATTTTAAATAACGACACCATGCTGCAATTACCTTACTAGAGTCAGCAAATACTTTCCTAAAGTCAAACATTCTTATATTCTCTCTCTCTCTCTCTCTAAGTTTTAACAAAAAATTCTCTCCAAAGTGCAATCCCTTTTGCTTCAGACAAATCTTTTTATTCATTAACAATTTTTGAATTTTAAAAAGGTTTATAAAACAAAAAACAAAATTCGTTTAAAAAGCTTTTAATAAGTTAAAAATTTGTTTAAAAATAAGGCCGTAACTCAGTAACTTGATTCTTTAATCTAAGGAACTCAAAATTGTTTTCTTTCGATTAACTTATTTTTCAACTTTAATAATTAAAAATAAAAAAACGCTTTAAAAACGTCTCTAAAATATAAAATTTTTTGTAGAGCGCTTTTTAAAATTTTTGTAGCCAACCTTTTTTTTTAATAAAACAATAGTAAATTATGATTTTTTTAAATTATAAATTTATTTCACACATTTTTTGTATTAATTCTCTGGTTTGTTAAAGATTTCTTTTTAAAAGAATTTAGCTGATTTACCGAAAGCGCCAGCCTTTGTTTCGAAGCAGAATGTTACACAATAAATAAATTTAAAATTAAAATAAATATTATTAAAACTTGTAAAGAAAGTTGGTGAAAGTTCTAAGTCGATCCATGTGTCATAAGTCAAGATTTAGTTTCGTAATCTTTTTTTAATTTCATCGGCCAAATTGACCAATGGAATGTCATCTTCTTTACGTGTACTAACTTCGCGCAACTTTACAAGACCCTTGGCCAGTTCAGAGTCACCAAATACAACGGCCAGAGGAATTTGTTGTTCCTCGCAGTGTTGAAGTTGTGCCAAGAGTTTGGGATTCAATTTGTAAGAGTGTTCAGCCTGAAAGGGGGACAATTGAAAGTTATACTTTTTAAAACAGTTAAGACATTTCCAAGGCTACCTTAACACCTTGATTCCACAAATCGTTTAAAATACTTAAACGTTTCTCGTGCAAACCCTTGTGTGCCGAAGCTACATAGACCTCGATATCGTTGGTACGTTGCTTAATACCGGCAGCTGCTGTTTTAGCTTCTATCACCGAAAATATGCGTTCCACACCTATGGAAACACCCACACAGGGTACTTGCTTTCCCTTAGAATCAAACATACCCACCAAATTATCATATCGTCCACCACCAGCTACAGAGCCAATTGTACCCTGTTCCTCGGCAGCAGCACCATTTGCTAAAATTTTTGGTTCAGCCTTAAGTACACATTCATAAATCACACCCGTATAGTAGTCTAAACCACGGGCCAAACTTAGATCAAAACTTATTTTATTCGAAAGGCCCATGGCATTGCAGTATTTCAGCAATAGCTGCATGCCTTCCAAGCCTTTAACTGCAGCACTAACTGCCTTTAGCTTGGGATCATTCAGGAGTTTTTCAACTAAATCGGAACCACCACTCAATTGAACATATTCGCCAATTTGATCGGCTACCGCTTCAGCCAAACCTTTTTCATCGATCATTTCCCGTCGTACCTCAGACCAGGGAGACTGTAAAAATTATGTATATTCATTAAAGGGAACATTTTGAGTTTTTTTTTTTTTGTTTGTTTTATTTGTCAATATATTACTTTGTCTAATTTATCAACTGCCGAACAAATTGAACGGAACTTATCGGCTGGCACACCACAGGCTTCAAACATACCGTCCAGCAATTGTCTATGATTTAATTTAATAACATAGTCTCCAATATCAAGAGTGTCCAAAATCTCCACAACAATTTTGACACATTCAGCATCGGGTAACATGGGATCATAAGAACCGGCAATATCAAAATCCTAAAAAAAGTTTTACAAAAATTATTATAATAATGATGCTATAATTATTTATTTAAATAAACATCAACTTTTTCAAAATGTTGCAAGTATTTAAAAATAATGAGGTTACAAAATGTTGCAAGTAGATAAATACACAGAGAACGAATTATTTAACATTTCTTAAAAAAACATTTTTTTAATACATATTGTCTTTGAATGTTTGTATGCTATTGATATTGAATGCTTTATGAAATTAAAAGTAGCTCAATTGCCGTTGGCGTTGTCGTTTGAAAACAACAAAAAAAAAAGGACAGTTTGGCATCACCGTTGGCGTTATCGGTATTCTTAATTTTGAAACGAAGATCGTAACGACAAAGAAACATTCTTTATCTGTCGTTGCCATCGACGTTGAAACGACTAAAACAAAATTAGATATAAAAATAACGGCAGTGCGAAATAACAGAAAAATACCGCATATGGGACTTTTTATTTATTTACTTATTTTTGTTTGTTTTTTGAATGGAATTTATTAACTTATTAATTAAAACATTTTATGAAAAAAGTGTTATTAATTGCATCTCTTATTCTGTGCAATCTCCTTGGCCATAAGTTTCGTTGCGTATGTTAAAATGTTCAGTTTTTTCGGAAGACATTTCTACATTATCAGAAGAAGAAGAGTTATAACCAATGCAAATAATAAAATTTTTATAACGGTGGATTGAGCCAATGACAAATTAAAGGCATTCCCAACGCTTAGTTGATATCATTCATGAGCGAAAACCGCCGAGCAACTGCCAGCTTTATTGTTGGCGTAATTGCAGACTTTCGCATGTTGCATTTTAGTTTTGGACGGATTTTTTCCAGGACGTATTGAAATGAAGTTTTATTAAGCCTGAATGTGTTTATAATCCTTAAGAAAAATACATATACACACATACATATGTAGATACATTTAAAAATGGCATGGCAAAGATATTAACATTTTGACGTAACATCCTCCGATGTGTATTTATCTTTATTATTTCATCGTCATTAATTAAATTTAAAAAATTAAATTCACTACTGGCCATTTTATGGTTTTTTTTGTTTAAAATAACAAAATTGTTTAAAAATTTGCAATAATGTCAAAAATAACAACGTAAAAATGCACTTTGTTCTCATTTAATAATACAAAACAAAAATTTTTTTTTAATTAAAATAATCTCAACTTACACATTGATAAAATTCTCTATAACGACCCCGTGTCATGGCTGGATTATCTCTGCGATAAACTTTGGCAATGTGATAGCGTTTAATGCTTGATATCTTATTCATGGCTAAATATCGGGCCAAAGGAACTGTTAGATCATAACGTAGCGAAAGTATTTCACCGCCTTGATCTTTGAGATCATAAATCAGCTTGGAATCTTCACCGTATTTGCCAGTTAAAACTTCCTAAATATTAAACAAAAAAAATATTTTTTCCATTATATCAAGCAAACAAATTTCATTTACCTTTAATTCAAATACTGGCGTATCAATGGCTTCGCCACCATGTTTCTTAAATACGGCTATGATTTTGTCCAAGACATTTTGACGTAACATCATCTGTTGGGGAGCATAATCTCGGGTACCCTTAGGAGTTTTTAGGGTAAACTTTTGATTTTGTTGTGGTTCATCGCCCAGTTTGGCCTTAAGGGCCAATAAACGTGCCACCTCCTCATCGATCTGCAAGAAGATTCGAGGGGATACAATTTTTTTTTTTATTAAAAAAAATCTTTTACGACGAAAACTTTATTAAAAAATAATTTAATGCTAACCTTGTCCAATTCCAGTTGCCGATGTTTTATGGTACCACTAACACCATTACCAACTCCATCATCAGTATCATTATTATTGTTTTCGGATTTCAAATTAACTTTTGATGACAAAGTACGACAGTTTATTTGAATTTTTAAACGAATATCTGTGTTAAAACGCTTTGTAGTATTTTTTAAAAATGAGCGCAACATATTTGTTTTTTTTTTTTTTAATTTAAATTATATTTTTTTTTAATTTTAAATACATTTACTTTTTTTTTCTTTAATTACTTTTAAAACATTACAACTTTTGTTGATGTATTTTGTTTGTGGTAATTTTGTTTGCTTTAGTTAGTGGCTTTTAGACCTAAACGACAACAACAACAATAATGAGACTGAATTAGAATTGGCTTCTATGTAGGTATATATTTTTGATTGTTTTTTTTTTTTTAAAGTTTATTAGTAATAATGTTTCCTTTTTTATTTGTTTCATTTTAATTTGTTTATTTATATACATAGTTATGAGCACAACACTATTGACAAATGCACAAAAAAAAATTAAAACGAAATGTAATGCAAATGTTTTTTTTTTACAGGAAAATTGCAAGTCGGTGAATTTGTTAGTAAATACGCTTAGGAAATGTTTAATAATTTCTACTTTTTTTTTAAGTTAGAAGAAAATTGTTAAAAGCTTAAGCATAAAATTTAATAAATTGTTTTAAAAAGAAATGCAACAATATGTACATACATACATACATACATATGTATGTATTAAACAATGATAATTGAATGTGTGCAGTGTAGAAAGAAATACATAATAAACAAAACTGTGTTTGACAAAGCCCGTGATTTAAGATTGAGACCAATTTTTAAACTCGGAATATCAGATTTATTTTTATAGGTAACACCTTTAACACCTTAAGTGACGGCAAGAAAGTTTTCTATGACATATAATTTATTGGTTTGATGATAACGTAGAAATAATCTGAGCTTTTCAGAAAAGTGTTTTTTGCGGAGTAGTGTTCCTATGTTGTTGTTTTTTTTATTTTATTTTTAAAAATTAAACTAGTTTGGGCCTGGTCTGCTTTGCTAACCCAAACTGGTTATTTATATTTCATTCAAATCGGACCAGTTTTTTCCCCTTTTGGTTCTTTTCATCAACATTCTAATGTCAAGTTTTTAGTAGAAGATGCAAAAATTCTATTAAAGTTCAAAAAAATTTTTATTTTAAAAAAGTACCACAAATAAGTGCATTTTTTATCCCTATACGTTTGAGTTTCCAAAAAGTACCAAAAATGTATTATTATTTGTTCAAGAATTGACGAACGTAGTTTTAATTTTCATTATGTTTATTGGTTTAGTAGTTACAAGGGGCCAAGTATCAAAATACAATAAATATAAATATAAAAGCTCCCAAATTTCAAAAAAATACCAGACGAATAATTTTTTAAGAAGAAAACAATGCTTTTTAAATTCTGTTTTTATGTTGGTTAATTTAGAAGATATAAGGTTACCGATTTTTTATTTTTACCCCTTAAATATGCGAATTTCCAAAAAGTCCTTTTTAGTTGATCTATACAACAGGAGAGGAACCCACAGTCTATAGTACATTGTCTCTGACTTTATGCGTTTGGGCTTTTAATGATATACATATGTAATAGATTGGTTTTGTTGTTCAAACTTTTTATACCCTTCACACACACACATGTGTTAAGG
>NDXZ01068872.1:0-15456 GCA_003055125.1 Paykullia maculata | reverse complement strand
AATTAAATAAGGTGGAATAGGAATGTAGACAATTGGCAACAGTATGCATTTAATCCTATTTCAGTATCTAATCCTATTTCAGAGTTCGTTACGCATGACGAATTTTAGTCGACGCATTGATTGCGTGCATTTTCATATACACAAATGTGTTTTATTTTCTACGACGAATATTCGCAACGAAAAATTCGTCGCTCGTCCCAGATGTGTTTCAACCAGAATGCTTTAATGCAATATAAAGATGGTAGACAAAAGCACAAAAGCTTTAAATTTGTTCCCCTCCGATAGATAGGCATGAAAGCAAAGACAAGAACGTGGTTAGAGAAAAGAATAAATGACATAAAGATCTTAACAGCTAGTGAAATTCGTTCTCACTTACCAAAAAGTATAATATAAAGTAATTAAGGGAGAAATCTCAGTTACTAATAATATAAAATTGTGAGTTAAACAGATGCTATTTACATATAACAGCAGTAGTACCGATCAAAGAGTGCTGAAGATGAAACCGTAGCTGGTTTCGAAAATGCATTACACTCGGCTAGTGTCGTACTCGATTTGTCATAATATTCTTAATAACCACATGAACTAAAGTCTAACAAATGATATTTATCAGACATTTATATGTAATAACAGTTCAAATAATTTTCAAATAAAATTTAATTATTATTATTTTAAAGGCTAAAGCACCACGACCTTGCAGCTTCTTGTGTAATAATATTTCTTATAAATTGTAATGACGAAATTTCACTTAAAATAACAATTTAAGCAGGTTTTTTAGTTTTCGAAGTAGAAAATCGAACATGTTATGATACAAGAAAACAAGTTAAAACTGTTCGTGCCATATTAACCTTTTGCCGTTTAAAAATGTTTAACATTCTATTGCCCATTAAGGGCCAGCAGACGTAAACATTTCTACAAATAAAAAGAAAAGGCCAAACGTCGAAAAAAGCAAAAATGTCCGAGAGAAACGATTATTCGAAATATGCCCAATTATATATCGCTCATTTACTCAAACAACGTCATAACTCAAAAAAAAAAAACTAGTTTTGCAGAAAATGTATTTAAAGTTTTAAATTTACATACAACTCAGTGGAAATATTAAAAAATTTTCTTCTATCAAAAGGGGGAATTTACACGCCATTTGCATGAATTTTTTACACAATATGAAGCAAAAAATCAAAAATTTAATTTTTTTTTGAGTTATGACGTTGTTTGAGTAAATGAGCGATATAATTTGTGTGCCTGGTCATTATGCGATAATCAAGAATAAACGAGCAAATAATCTGTATATTGAAAATCCGAAACCTTTTGATGCATCCAAGACCGAATTAAGCCTACAGGTCACTACTATTGTAGGATAATCGAGTTGTGGGTGTTAGACCCTATATGGGCGTGAAGAAACACAAATGACTGCTGGTTATCGAAGGCCTAATGGCCTAAGGGTCTAGATAGGGAGCGTGTAAAATAACCTTAGGGCCCATTACTGGACACTGTTCGGAAGAGCTAGGATTAACAGATGGTGTCACAACACTTTATAATTTTGTCAAAGACTACAGAGTCATAGAGAAAGATAGACGATTCCACAAAGAACTGGGTATTATCTCTCGGAGTGTTTACTGGAGAATATCATAGAGTTCATTATGGGAATGTTGTTATATTATAAAATATGCACAAATTTTACATTCATTTCCATTGTGCAATTCACAAAAATATTTGATGTTTCACATAAATGATGCACTGTTTCACTTGACAATTTTCAGGATTCTGGTTTTTTTACTTCTCTTTTACTTTGGATTTCTATCATTTACAAGACATTCTTAAAATAATCATTCAAAACTAATTTACATGCAAATTCAACTAACGTCTGTCTATTCAGTAAAACTAAATTATTAAGGTTTAATGTCATTTCCAAAATGAGATTTATTAAGAATAACAATAAAAAAAATTCAATGTTAAAGCAGATATTAAACGTAAGTTGTGATTAAACGAGAAATGTTTTTCTGTTTGCTCTTCCTTTGCAGGTACTCCAATTATTGTGTTCAGACCCGATGTTGCTTTAAGTCATGAAAACGATGAAACATTTACTGGCAGCTTAAAGAATTTCGATGAATTGAAAATATGGATTCAAGAGAAATGTGTTCCACTGGTACGTGAAATAACATTTGAAAATGCCGAAGAATTCACCGAAGAAGGTTTGCCATTTTTGATATTGTTCCACAATCCCGATGATACCAACTCTATTAAGGACTATAAAGCCATTATTGATGATCAATTGTTGGATGAGAAGCGTAAGTACATAAATTAATTAATAAATTTTCGCAATTCAAAAGGTTTAAAAAAAATTTTTTTATTGAAAGAAGATTTTTGGTAAAAAAATTATTAAAACAAACTCAATTAGGCAAAAATTATTTGCAAAATTTTTCTTTTATGTTCTACCAGCTTTTAACCCGCTACTGCGTAAGCGCACTTTTCAATATTTATTTAACCTTTAAGTTCTGTTTAGTTAATTTGTATTTTTTGTAACATTGTATATACAAAATAACAACTTTTATTTGTCTAGATTGTTTTACCTACAAAATTTAAAATAAAATATGAGAACATAGTTTGACACTATTTGATTTTGGTTTGTTTCATATTTACCCTATACCAAATGCTCAGAAAACTCGATCGATCGAACAAAATTTCATTCGATATCGAATGCCGTAATTTGCCCCTGGCATTCGATAGCGATCGAAATTTAACAATTCCAATTGGAATCCAACTAGAATTCTTATACCTTAAGCAAAGAAAACTCGCACGTTCGAGAAAAATTCAAACGCTATCGAATGCCAGAATTAGGCCCCTGGATTAATATCCCTTACTCCATATTTCTGGATTTATAAATGCAAAAAAAAAAAGATCTTACAAATTCAAAAGTACCTTTTCTCCCTCTTATATGGTTTCATGTCTCATTCTGGGTCAACAGTTTCTTAAATCATATTTTTTTAAAACGTAAAGTAAAAAAAATTTTTAAAAAGTACCATAAAAGCTGATTGAGTAAATTTTCGACCCATTATATGATTTTCTAGTTTAATCAGGATCAATCGGCCCTAATTTGTTTTCTAGACTCATAAACAACCAACCAACCCTAAAATTTGAAAAAGTACTTTTTGGTCTCCTCTATGATTTTTTTATCCTAATTAGGAGCGACAGGGTCTAATTTTGCGTTTCTAGACTTATGAACTTAAAAAATATAAAAAAGTACTTTTTCGCCTCCCGTTTACTCGAGTTTTCTCCTTTCTCTTCCCATTACTATTGTTGTATAAATTTTATTATGTCATACTATTTTTTATGTCTGAAGGAATCCGTGTTTTAAATTTTACCCAAACTGGCCTAGTAATTTACTATTAAAAGCATTTTCGCGGTTTTCCTCTTTTTGGTACTTTTTAAGTCCCCATTCTAGTGTCAACATTTTTTTCTCAAATAGTTGTCTAAATAGTAGTAGAAGCTTAAGTGAAGCTTTTCATGAATTCTATCAACATTTTCTTAAAAAGTACCAAAAATAAATACAATTTTTATCCCTTTAAGTTCGAATTTCTAAAAAGTACCAAAAAAGTGTTCATATTTTTTGGAGATTTGGACGAATGCAATTAAAATAAAATTTCTATGTTTATTGATTTGGGAGTTCAAGGGGCCCTAAAAAAGTACCAAAATATAATTTTTACCCGTTTTTACCATCTAGGCCATCGAGTTAAAAAAAAACAGACACCAGTCCGCTTACTTTTTGAGTAGAGTGCAAAGTTTTGAAATTTCGTTTGTATCTTGTTTGGTTTAAAAGATTTAAGGTTACCGATTTTTTCCTTTTTTACTCCCTTAATATTTGAATTTCCAAAAATCCCTTCTCAGTGGATCAGTCGGAACAATCCAAATTTCAAGTCTCTAGCTCTATTCGTTTGTTTTGGGCGATGATGAATCAATCAGTCAGTCAGTCAGTAATAGCGTAGACAGACGACAGCGTTAATTTGTAGTAATTAGTAGTCTTAATTCAAATTAACTTGTAAATTATCCCCAACCCAATGTGTATTAGATTTGTCGTAAATGCACGAAATCATAGTAAATTTATACTGAATTTAGCTATTTCAATATGGCAACATCGTCAAATTGTTTACAATTATAAAATTAAAATGGATTCAAAATCAATTGTTTTTAGCAAAACAAAAAAAAAATATTAAAATATAAACATATTATTTCCATTTTAAGATTTTCTAGGGAAAGAAGCGAAGTGCACCACACATAGCAATGCACAGGTTCTGTTAGAGCTGTGGATGGAATGTGCCACCGATTTGCGACGTACAAAAATTAATGGGCACATTTACAAAGTTAATATCAAACCTACAAATTTCCACAATTGCCTGTCTCTTATTTCAGAGTGTCCTACTGCGATCCCAACTTGTAGTAACATGTTCAGAATAATGGTTGCTAGTTCATGTACAATTTTTACATTAAGAAACAGTTTCAGCAAGAGTAATTTTAGCTTTATTTCAAATAAATAGTGATTTTTCACCAAGAGCATAGCTACTAGTCGTATTTTCTGCCTTCTATCCATTTGATCTCGAAGTAAATGATAAAAAAAAAAATTGGTTGAAAAACAAACAGCTGTTAGAGTAAAATTTTAATTCACATTAGTGAGCTTTTAATGCAAATTAACGCTGTCGTCTGTCTAAGGTATAACGTTACTCTTTTATATATATCGTCGGTCTCAGGTAGAAGGGCCCAAACTCACATAATTGTAATTTTACATGAAAATAATGAAAATTTGTAAGCAGTATATACTTATTGTCGGCATACGAATGCGCTTCACAGTAAGCACATATGTATTGCGTTTACAAATGCAACAATGTAAGGCACAAAATGGTAAACATTTAGAATTTTTATACATTGCCTCACAGTAGTGCATACTAGAAAGCACTAATGTATGGCAATGAGTAAAAAATTATTAAGATTATGACGAGAACCGAACATAAAAACATTAGAAATTAAGAACGAGAGCAAAAATAAAGCTAAAGAAGCAACAAAAACTTGTGATTTCATTACATATTCACTGCGCTGAAATAAGCACTTAAAAGGAAATGCGCCACAGTGGGAAGAAATAGGATCTTGACATTCCCTTAAAAACCTGCTTACGTCGAAGCAGTAGTTTTTGCTGGATAAAAACATAATAGAAACTATATTAGGTATCAACATGAGACCAATGATATACATATATAGATTAGACTAAGCGTCGGCAAATAACATTTAATAATAATACTGAGTAGCAAAATTCGTTTGTAATATAATAAGAGATAAGCAAATTACAGTTAAATCTAGATTAACTTTAGTTTAGCTTCAGTTAAGTTGTAATTCTGTTTAATATCAGTTCTATTTAAATTCACAATATTTTGTTAATTTTGGAATAGTAAAGTGTTTACGGCAGCAGTTTTCGTTTGCAGTTGCTATCGTAGGCAACTCGTATTATATTTATATTCAATTAGCATCTCTGTCACACAAGATGTCTGGGGGCTAATTCTGGCATTCGAAAGCGATCGAAATCTAACAATTCCAATTGGAATCCAATTAGAATTCCTATACCTAAAGCAAAGAAAACTCGCACGTTCGAGTAAAAACTCGATCGCTATCGAATGACAGAATTAGGCCCCTGGTTAAATTCACCACTATAAAGTTTTTTTTTAGCTTTATAGCTAAGACACAATTTTATTTATAAATTTCAATTGTTTTTTTGTTGCACTCTTTATTTTTTAGAAAACATTAACTTCCTTACGGCTGATGGCAAGAAATTTGCACATCCTTTACATCATTTAGGAAAATCAGAAGAAGATTTACCTTTGATTGCTATCGATTCCTTTAGACACATGTATTTGTTCCCCAACTTTAAGGATATTTATACGCACGGAAAACTAAAACAATTCCTTCAAGATCTATACAGTGGCAAGTTACATCGGTATGTAGAAAAATAAAATTTTAATTTCATTACAGAATCAATCGAATCATTCACATTCACCCCTATCTTGAATAAAATGTGAAATTTTGTTCCCCAAAGAAAACAAAGTGAACAAACGAATACAAAAAAGGTAACATATTTCAAGGGAATAATTATTCACGATTGCAGTTTTGGGAAAGGGGAACACAATTTGAGGGAACATTTATTCACGATAAGGGTGATTAACTTTATGTATATTTATCATCATGTTTTCCTTTAAACTCCAGTGAATTCCATTATGGCCCCGATCTTTCGAGTAACGATGTACAAGGAGAAGTTGTAAATACTTCGCCGCCAGAGTCAACATTTAAGAAATTGGGCCCCTCTAAGAATCGCTACACTCTGCTGGATAAGGATGAACTGTAAATTGTAAATAACTTTTCGGATAATTTTCAATTAATTTTTCTAATATTGAGTGAAAGAAGTATTTAAATGTGCCTGCTGTGCTTTAATTCCAGTTTCTTTTCTTTTTTTTTTTCTTTATGGAAATAAACCCATTTTTTAAAAGTTTTCTTTAAAAACCAATTACAAACATAAGTGAATAATAATTTAATATAAAACTTAAAAGAAATAGTTTAATTGATTTAAATTATTATTTTTTTTACAACATTTTGTAATTATCTTAATTGTATTTTGTATAGAGTCCTTCCTACTTCTCCCTAAAAAAATTGAAAATTGTGATTATTTTCCCTCCCAAACATACACACACACACACACACACACACACACACACAAACACACACATATAAACACATAAACATACATAAATAAATAAAAATTATAATTTATAATATAAAAACAACTTATAATAATTTAAACAAGAAAAAAAAACAAAACTATAAATAAAAAATAACTAAAAACATTTTTTGCTGAATAATTATTAACCAACCCATGGTGCAATTGAAAAGGTGGCCTTATTAGATCAGCTGATACTTTTCAAATTTCAAAAACCCATACATTCTCTTTCTTTCTTTTACCCGTAATTTTAAATTATTTACATCTGCGATCGGCCAAACATGGGCCCCAGACACACAGAATAAACAAACTTGCCAGTCTCGTATGAGTTTTAAGGCAAAAGGGTTGTGTTGACGCTTGTTTTTTTTTAATGTTTTTGTTTTTTGTTTTATGATGCGATTAAAATAATTTTCCAGTGTAGACATCAATTAGTTTGAGAAATTTAAATTAAAATTTTTTTTCAGTGTGTTGTGTTTAAAAGCAAGAGTGTAAAACAATCTTAAAAGTATTAATATCCTCTGCCAATTGTAGAGTGCAAAAAACTTGTCACAAACTACTAAAGTTACACCATGTATTAACTAATGTTTTTAAATAAATATTTATAGCATTTTTAAAGGGTTTCCAAAACCATTTCTAAACTGTTTTCTTACCGCATTAATAGTTTAAAAATACACACATACAAACATATGATATGGTTTTGTATGTCTTTATACATTTTTGAACTAAAACACCTCTTGGTTTTTGTTTCTTATAAAAAAAAAAAAATCGGCACTAAATGCTATCTGTTGCTTTAGTTTTTCACCTTTCAGTTTTTACAAAATTTTTAAGGTTTATTTGTGTTTTTCTTTGGAAGCGTTAACTTTATATGAAACTTAACCTCAAATCTTTAAAGTTAAATTTGTATAATGTATTATAAATAATGTATAATAAAGTTTAGATTTAATAAAAAAAAGTAATTTTTGTGTTTTAATTTAGATAAAACTGTGGCGGAAATTCTTTATCGCCGTGTTAAAAAGGAAATTATATGGAAAAAGTTCAACTAAAAATACCTACTTACATTAGAATTTTTTATTTTAACTTTTTCTGTCAACCCTTTCGCTACGACTTTTGCAGGGCCTTCGCAGACATTTTATTTTCGACTTTTTGGAGACCCAATAGAACTTTATATGCGTAAAAATTAAATGAAGCATGGGATCACGGTATTTTAGGGTGGGACAAATTTATCCCCAGAGGGTTTAAACTACACAGAATTTGCACTCAATTGGATATCTTCTGCATTACTAAGAGGATCATCACTGTTAGTGGTGTGGTTTGGAGTAGGACAATAATGATCATCACGTCGTTCGCTAAAATCAGTTTGCGATTCACTGATCTCATCTTTTTGAATTAGTGCACTAATTTCTTCTGTATTTAATTTTGACATTTTTGGAAGCCTAAGACATCGCAAAATTCACACAGTGTGTATTTTTAATTACATATGTATACATAAGTAGATATCTACGAATATTTAGTAAACGTTCACAACAATAACTGTGTTCAATATAATGCGCAACGTACTGCTGGGACAAATGTGTCCCACTATAAAACCCTATACGTCCCATTATTTTTTTTTCGAATATCTTTTACAAAACTGCTTTCCATTTTTTTTCTTTCCGAGCTATGTTTTAGAAGGCATATGTGAGGGAAATTGGTGTTGTAGACGAAAAAAAAAACAAAATATCAATTAAAGATGCGGTTTTTTGGCTTTATTTGTGGTCAATTAAATATTTTTTTATTTATTAAAATTTTGTTTCATAAAAATTCAACTGATACTTTTTTGTAAACATCCGGGGAAAAAGCGAGGAAATTTTTATTCATAATAGGAGGAAAGGGAAAAATTTCATAAGTAATTTTTGTTTAGAATTGCGCTGATAACAACTAAAGTTGACGTCTTTTAAAGTAAAGGTGTCTTACATAAGCTTGTCGTTCTTCTTGGAAAGATTTAGTACTTTGAAGAAAACTTTCTTTAGGGTTAGGTTAGGTTAGGTGAGTAGGCAGCAGCGTAGGAAGGATAGAGACGCAGCTCACTTGGGTCCGTTACATCCGGTCCCTTTGTGATTTCTTTAGGGTTAGGTCCCATAAACATCTAATTGTGTCACCCCTAGGGTCTTTACGAACCGTCAGATCATCATAGTAATAAGAAAGATGAAATGATTTGTGTTTTTCTACACAGTAAAAGCAAAAATTTACTGCTGATAAAATCTATTTTTTGTATATTCAATATAAAATTTGTAATTTAATACTTTTAGAGGCAGCTGTATCGATCTGTAAACCATTAAACACTACAAATACTATAGTTAACAATTCAAAAACTAAAGAACTATATTTTATGTTAAATATGTATATACTTTTAAAAGAAAAATTTGAATTCCATAAAGCCTATAGTACACGAAATAAAAAGCAACATGCGCATGTGACTCTGACGTAATTTTGTCGTCATCATGAACCGACGTTTGCTATATGTCGTGTACTTTCACTTTTTGGCTTTTTAAAACACCCAGTTATATTTCGTGTAGAATCAAAATTTTACCACATGTAGCCCCTACAACTCATTTTAGAAATGTTACCGATATGCTGAACATTTTCGTGACGTCAGAATCACATGCGCATGTTGTTATTTACATTTCGTGTATTACAGAAAAATTAATTACTACTATAATAGCAAACGTGTATTAAGAATATTATGTAGCAAAATAACAACAGCAGAAGTTGTTAAATTAAGACAGTTGCAACGGCACCCAAAACCTCTTCTTCTTTTAATTCGCTGATGTCTCTGATGCTCCAGTTGCCTTAAATATTTGAGAAATATTATTATATATGTTAATGAAAAGTTTTTTATATTTTCTTACTCATCATTATTAAGACTTTGCGCAGAAATTTTATTTTCGCTTCTAATGTCTTGTTCCATTGAAAATATTTTTAAGACTAATTTTTTCATTTATTATCTCTAAATTGAAAGTAAAAAAAAAAAAAACAATTGAAAAACCTTACTTAGAATCATTTAATGCTTTAGCAACTTGTTTCAAAATTTCACAAGCTAATGTGACAATTAAAAAGTGTTAAGTGCATACAATTAAATATTATACATAAACTACTTTATATTCGTGACCATACAAGACGATCGTCGGTCTAGCCATTTAAAAGATTTTTATCTTGAAGAAAAAACAAAACACATTAACATTTTTGTTTCTTTTCTTTTCTTTTCCTTTATTTTTTATTTTTTTTAATTATCAATACCTTTGCATGTATGTAGATGTATATATTGTATTTATTAAAATTGTGTATAAAAATATATGTAATACTTTACTATAAATACAAAAAATGGACGGAATTAAATGGTTAATTTAAGGTCACTTTTTCGGTAAGTTAAAACAAAATTGTTTAAATTGTTTTTTATAAACACAATAACTTAATTTAAAAAAATACTATAGAGATTCTATAAAATTATTATATGATAATTTTTAAAGATTTTTTTTTTTTAGTTTAAGAACACTTTTAGATAAGTTTGGAATGATATTATGTAATACGTATTTACATACATATACATATGTTATATCTACAGCATATTAATATATTAGTATTGTTTTAAGGGCCATAAACAGCGATACTGCTATCATTACTAATGATGTCTGCAATTTCAGGGAACCGCTCTGTAAAATAGATAGAAACAAGAAAATGTATTAATAATTGTCTTTGCCATTAATTTTTATCATAATTTTTAAACAATTTCATTATTTTATTTGCAATAAATAGTAGCAAAGAAATATACAAGGGAAGTTCGAATTAAAAATTTTTTACTAATTGTAATCAAATACACACATCGTTTACCGGCTGCAATAAAATGTATTCTTCTAAAAACAAAAAACCTGTTTATAAATATTTAAAAAAAATAATAATGGAGTTCACATTCTAATCGGTATTATTACTTACTAATTCCCCCATATATTTTGTTGTTAAATTTTTGGTTTTATAATTTTTCAACAACTAAATGTATTGGAAATTTAACAAGTTTTGTTAGTCAAGAGACACAAGGGTCTATTCTCGAAATTCTTAATTCGCACAAACAGACATAATAATCAAGACAACAAAAAAAAAAGTACTAAAGCAGAACTTCTTTTTGTAAGCATACAATTAAGCTCCAAAGAGATTGCTGTAATTGAATCAAATCGTTAAATATGTAAGTGTAGATGTAAGTACAAATATGTAAATAAATAAGCTCAATACATATATGTGCATATTAACAGCCGTGTTTATAACAAAAAATTTAGCATGTAGTTAGCATAAGTGTAATTTTTAATGTATTGTTTATCCATCTGCTAAACTCATGTTAACTTAAAATTAAACTCTTATTATTAGCTGCTAGATATTCATTATAAATAAACTCTTTGACAGCACTCTGCTTAGCCTAATCGGCTTGCTAGTGAGCAGAAAATTGTATGTGATGTATACGTAGTTTCTAATTTTTCGTTGTAGATACGGCTGTAAGTACTTTGATGTATTTTATCTTTAATGTCATTTAAGTTAAAATAAAAGCTTTATAAATTTCAAAATTGTATATGAACTTGTAAGGTTTTTTATTGACTACTTCTCTGACTAGCAAGAACGCATTGTGGAAAAAAATATACAAAAACTCTTAATTACAAAAAGATTTTTTAATCTTCAGCTACATGCATATGTATATGACATGCTTCTTATAAATATTATATATGAAAATAATAGATCTAAATTTTAAAAAATCGGTTAACTATATGCATTTAGTCAAGTACAGAAGTTTTAGATGTGTCTATTTTCCAAAACCTCTTATATGTATATTCGCCTAGACATCTGTGTTCAAATACATGCAAAAGGGTATGTTGTAAAGCGGACAGATATTAAAAGAATGATACATTTTTAATATTAAAAAATGAAAGAATTTTTTGTTCTATAAATTACTAAGAAAACTCTTTGCTGCTTATTTAAAAACTATCTAATTTTATCTCAAACAATATAGTTATGTATCTATTACATATTTGTTGACCCATTATTTTTATGTAGCACACAACATAAAATACAATTGATTAGTACTTACAATTACAAAATAATTGCATCTATCGCCTAGACAGCATTCGTGACATGACCAATCTTCATACCAAATATGTGTGCAATAAGGCATATACCGTCTACGTTTTGCCTGACACATTGACTTAGTCATGCAGCGTTTCGAAACATAATATTGTTTGAGGGCTCCTTGAGAGAAATAAGGCTGACTGCCCCAACGTATTTCAGTGCCACACACATCTTCCCCGGGTTCACAGGTTTTTATGGTATTCAAACATTTTTCGACGTTCCCCGTTTGATTGGAACATACATAACATTCCAAGCCAGTAACAAAACTAACTGCAATATAAAGTAGCTCACTAAAGCATTTAACCATCTTGAAAGTATCATATTTACATACCTTGTGAACAATAATAAAGTGTTATTACTGCTACAACAATTCCGAATTTCCATGACTTCATTATTCTGGAATAGTTATGTGTCTTGTTTTTAATTAAAAAAAAGGTAAAAGAATTTAAAACAATAGCAATAATTTAAGTTGAAAAGGTGTTTACTAATAACTTTGACAACTTACAACTAACCACTCCCCACGCATGGTTGTATTTTGGGTTAGTGATGTAAGAACATATGAGAAAGTTAATGACTCGAATATATAATTGATTGTCAATATTGTATATTGATATATTCATCAGCTACCTGTCGCAATAGCAATTATATATATACAATTTTACTTGTTTCTAATGCCACATCAGAAAGGTTTAATTCACTGATATCAAATCGTTTGCGGGTTTGCATATATACAAGATTATAAATTTTACCTTGACAGGCAAATTGGAATTCCAAAACTTTTAAAAGATTTTAATTTATGAACTTAAACTTATGCTTAATGTTGTGTTCTTACTTATATATTTTATTTATTTCGTAGTCGTTTTTGGTGTTTCGTATTATGTAAAGTATACGCCAATGTTAAGTGGATGGTACCTTTGTCGTTTTTCTGACACGACATCACCAACCATAAAAGGGCTTATTAGCTAATCCTAACAATAAAAAACCGTCAAAAATTTGCTTGGACACTCCGTACCCTAAACAAAAACGCTTTCTTTTTCTTCTTTAAACTTGATTTGCGTTTACATGGTAAATTTGGTTTTGTAGAAAGTTTTACTTTTCAGGTTTAAAATTAGAAGTACATACAAAACTAAAGTTTAAATACTTATAACGACCAATGTTTTAACGAAATAAACGGTTATTTGATTATAACTAACAGACAATATAATAATAAATAGAAACTGCCAACACTTGCTTTTTAAGTAAACATTTTTGATATTATTTTGGTGTGAGTGCCAATTTTTTATGAAAACGTCATTTATGAAAAGCAGAACGTCAATATTGTGTTATTGTATATAGAAAACATAGAAATTGATTTTTTCGTCTTGTGTGATACATTTAAGATAAAATTTTGATAATATTCCTCAAAAAAAAAATTTAAAAAATGGGTGCAGCATTTTTCCCTGTTTTATTCTTTACTGCTTTATGGGCTAGTGTTGGTATTGGTCTACCATTGATGACACCAAAAGGCCCACATCAAAATCTGATACGTTGTACACTAATATTAACTGGAGCGACATGTTGGCTGTTTTGGTTGTGTTGTTATATGGCCCAGATGAATCCATTAATCGGACCGAAGCTTAATCAGCATGCTATTTATATGATTGCTAAAGAATGGGGCAATGGACTTAAGGAGGGTTAATTCGATCCAATATCCCAATTCTGGAACAAAAAATTAAAGAGATTTAACTATTTAGAAGAGTGCAAATACTACTTACATAAATGTTTTTTGTTTTCTTAAAAAAAAGTAAATCACTTTTCTTGACGTAAAATGTCCTGTGTGCATTCCTCCAGCTATTAGTTTTTATAGTTTAGATATTAATTTTTGTTTTAAATTTAGTTTTAATCTTATGTTATTAAATTTTGATCTTAATTTAAATATACTATATACTTACATATGTATTGGACAAATGTTATTATACAAATATATAAATGGTTATTATTTAAAAGCAACATTTTTACTGTGTTAAGAATTTTATTAGAAATAGGTATGTATGCATGCATGCATGTCTTGAAGTACCTTGCCAATTAAAATTTGGTAAAATATAGCAAACAAATTGATATCCTTTTTTTTTAAACAATATTTAACATAAACGTTTTTTAGTATGGAAAAACTAATATAAAACTTATATATATAGATATACACAATAGATTATGAATTTTTTTTTTGCTATGGTCCTTAAGCTCCAATAATTTAACTAAATAATTCTAATGGACTGTATCCCCAAGTTGTAAATAAATATTTCAGTAAGGAACAACAAAAATGTAAGTGTTCTGCACAAACAATAAAGGAAAAGCACGATTAATAAGAGGTATAAAAATAGATATAATCGATAAATGGAGGTTCAAATGTATATAAACAGTGTAGTAAATAAATCCTTTTTTTAAATTAATAAAATATATAATATTTGTTTATTTTTTTATACAAACAATATACATATTTGTTGTTAAAAATTAAATATTTTTTACTTTCAGATATGTTAAAGTACAAAATAAAACTTGATTTGTATATTTAGGTGCTTAGTTTGATAGTTTCAACTAAAGTCATACATACATATTTTTATATGTAAATGCGTGATTATTAGAATGAAAATACACTTATTTATTTGCATTATTCATTGTAAAAACCTTTTCCATCTTTTTTTTTTAAATGGCCGTTTAAAAAATGGATTAACATTTTCCTGAACTTACCTCGTTAAAAATGTCATAGCCAGTAATTTTCTGTTAGTTTTATCGTTTTTGAAAACTTTTTTTTATTTTTTCTTTAATAGATGTATCATAGTTCAAAAAAATATTATATAAAAAAGTACAAAATAGAGTACATATTTTTCTTTTGTATTATTAAATTTAAAAAGTGTCAAATATATACATATATATTTTTTAAACAGGTAATTGCGTAATTCTAGTTAAATTTTGACGTTTATATGTTAGTACCAAAACATAGTTTTTATCCATGCTTACGTCTTAGGCTTTCAATTTTTAAGATCCTCCACCGCCTAACATCTCATTTTTTTTTAACAGATTGCGATGCTTTTAAAACTTCATTTCTATATTTGTATCTATAGTTTTTACCCTTTTTCTCATTAAATGTTTAAATTTCTAAAAAAAATGCGTCTTAGCGGATAGCGGATGAAGAACCTACAGACCAAATTCAATGTCTTTAGATATGTACATACATATGTATACACGTTTGAGCTGTACGATGAAAAGTTGTGAGAAAAAATTAACATTGTTAAAAAAACTTACAATAAGAATTTGTTAACAAAAGTAAAAAAATTGAATATACATACATCCGAATATTTTCATTTATTTCTCTTTTAAAATATCAGGGTGTTTTGACCATACTATCTTTTTGTACAAAAATTATTAAAATTTGAAGACATAGTTTTTTTTTAAACATAATAAAAAAAATGTTTTTCTTTTTTAAATAATCCAATATTTACAAAAACATTTTTTTATATAAATGTCTTAAACCTTAAAATCTTACCAACCCACTGTGGTCGGAAATTTCATTTCGTTGGCCAAAA
>NDXZ01068860.1:0-15999 GCA_003055125.1 Paykullia maculata | reverse complement strand
CTAGAAATCACTTTAGCCTACCTTAATTTGCACAACAACTCTCCCATCCTTCTTCTTTTTTTACAACAGTTTGCACGGTCTAATATAATTATCTTTCCCAAAATTTTAAAATTCTCTTGAGCATTGTAAAATTGCTTATATTGTTAGTGTGGGCGGCAGCAGCATTTTGTACCCCAACTCTTAGTGATAGAAATTTAAGAGTTTAGCCATCGCTGGCTTAGATACACACAAAAAAAAGATTTCTAGAATAAAATTCTTAAATTTAAACTTAATCGTACTAGAAAATTTCAACACGATTTATACTTAAATATTCTTAAAGCAAGTAGAAAACGGTACTATTTTAAAGAATTATCCTTTAAAATTTTAGAGCAAGAAAAAAAATTCCTAAATTTGGTCTATCTTTTATAGAATAAGTCCTTTCTGTTAAAAATTATCGTTCTTGAATCAAGCATATCGTACTTAGTTTTAGAATATCCGTACTTACCGTACTTTTAATCCCGTATCGTACTTGCAATACCAACCATATGTTAGCCTCAGGAATAAAATCTTTTTTTTTGCTATAGAAATGTTTAAAAATTAAATAAACATATTGTTGTATCGCGGGTATAAAATTTAGTTAGGTATGTTACATACCATCGGTAAGGTTAATTTTTATAGTTTCTCAGTATAGGTTTCATTTTCAAGGTTTTAGAAACAATCGCACACAAATAGGGAAAAATTCACAATAGTGCATATGGTAAAAATTAAAAAATCATTGTTTTGAGGTACAAAATATTTTTTCATCGATATCCCACTCGCATCCCACTAAGCGACCACAAAGGTCTTAAAGAAGATGTTCTAAGCTTTCTTTTGAGCAAAAAAAGGGCCCATTTTGAAACAAAAAAAAAAAAAATTAAAAAAAAATTTTATTTTTCAAAAAAATTTATTAAAAATTTTTTTATTTTTAAAAACAATTTTTTTTTAAAAGATTGAAAAATTAGCTATCTAAACTACTTTGTACAAATTTTGCTAAGAGCAATAGGTAATAAGTTACATGGAGGAGAAAAAACACCTGGTTGGCCAAAAGGTCAAATTTTGACCCCTTCTTACTCAGAGAGTTCTCCACCGATCTTATTGAAAAATTGTCTCTAAGCTACTATCTAATAGGACTAACTATGGTGAAAATTTCATCCCGATCGAAAGACATCGATTTCAAAAGTTGGTCCACTGACGTGAAATGACCCATATATATATAACGGTGGGTCGATTTGTATGCTTGCCAAAAAATAATAAATCGTAGGGGGAAAAATAATTATACAAAGAATTATAAGCAACTTTGCTCTAGAAGTCATAGGTCTAAAATGGTTTACGATCCCACGTGAAATTCGAAAATATGTATGTTGTAAATATAGCTTCATTTCATGATTTGTGTAAAATTTTCATTAACAGGAATGTGTTGGGAACCAAGATAATAATTCTTAGCTTTCTGTTAAGATGGAAGTCTTTACAGACTTTCCTTATTTAAAAAATATTAATGTTTTTATTTATAAACTGCTACAAAATATTCAAAGCATATTTTTAAGAAATTTTTATATACGTATACTTAATAATTGAAATGAAAATAAAAAAGTATACGTATTTTACAATTTTTTCGAAAGAAAAATACAATATTTTATTTTATCAATGGGAGCAGAAAATCTTTAGGTCGATTTGCTTGGGATAAGATTTAATCACAGACCCATGGTTTCCTGGGAAATTTTTCTTAAGGTCTTGCGTAGATTCCGTTTTTGCTATACGATTTTTGATGAAAAAAATTAAAGGGTATATAAGATTTGGCACAGCCGAATATAGCGTTTTTGATTTTTTTATTATTTAAAAATGTAAATTAAAAATGGTTTGTAAAATATCTTTGAGTCATTTTTATATTAAGATCAATAATGGGCACAAACACATACTATTATACTTTACGCTTGTATGTGAAGCAGTCAAAGAATAAATTTAAGTTTTATAGAAACTGTAAACTCATTACTTTTTTCGTTATTGTAAATTTAATTGAAATTTTTAAAGTTTTACTTCTCTGGTTTATTCACCTTCATTTCATTCTTCTTTTTAAACATTTTGCATGGTGCTACTAAAAGACATGGTGTTAAACATATGCTTTACACCAAGTGATTTAATTATCTTTCCTAAAATTTTAATATTCTTTTGAGCGTTATAAAATTGCTTATAGTGTACGTGTCTTAACGCAGCAGCTGCATCATTTTGTATCCCAACCACAAGTGGTAGGAAATTGATATCATTGCTGGTCGATATATATCGATATTTTGATATTTTTCTCGTAAATTCATAAAATACAGGAAAAACGAGCTGTATCAAAAAAAGAAAGTTATTTTTTTTGATGTTTAACAGTTGACATAGAAACAATTAATACAGAAAACTATATTGTGATTAAACTACGAAATAAGGCGCTGCGAAAATATAATTAAATCAATAATTCTTAGATACTGAAATAAGGATCATCCTCTGTTTGATGTCTTCATCTCTTAAACAGCTATTGGGAATTCTCAGATTTCTCAGATTCTCACTCTTTTCGAAGACACCGAGGAAGCCTGACAAACTAAATATGTATGGGCGACTTTGTAAAAAATATATTAAAAACAAAACAATAATAATAATATTTATTAAAGTTAAAGTTGTTAGTCTAGTTTAACCATAAGATGTCAGCTGTTAAATAGTTTTATACCCTACGCCATAAATGGCAAGAGTTGTTTTTTACGATCACATAAAGAATATCGTGACAGCGTCTAGCAAAAACTTCAAAATCGACTTTTTTTTATTAATTCTGGTCTATTAGGACAAAATGCGTCATCTCGCAAAATTTAAAAATTATCCGACAAAAGACAACATAACAAAAATTCCTACAAATTCGACTATTTATTGAATGCAAAATGCCCTAACTACACTTTGCTTGTCTACGACAATTTTATTCAAACGTTATTGTACGTTGGTATTGATTTCTTTATTTGACTTAAAGATGGAATGGCTAAAACGAGGGAGTGGGTTACTTATCTAGATCAATTTCATTTTCATGACCACCCCTATGAAATTTATATTTTTGGAAAATGGTAAATCATATCAATTTAAATCTAGGTACGATTCAATTTTACTACGAAAAAAATGTTAAGAATAAAAGCAGGGTCAGGGCTATACAAAGAAAATATATTTTATTACATATTTGGGAAACTATTAATGCGGTCAATATCAAGTTCCTTAAAACGGATATACATATATTGTATGACATTTATTTTTTTATTGACCAAAGATATTTTCCAAAAGATTTAATTTCATTAGAAAAATTAAATTTTTTAAAGCTTTTATATAACGTTGTACATACTTTTTGTGTCTCAATATGAATCATAATTTTTATAAATAGATACATATATAAAATAAAAGTGTTATGACATATATTTCACAAAAATTAAAGTTTGTTATTGCATGGCTACACATGGGTGAATTAAATAACTGTTAACATTTTTTCAAAGTCTCCGGCTCTTTAAGTGTTAATCTAGTTAAAGCGAATATATGTCACTGTAGATATATTTAATTGATATTGAAAATTCATAATTTGTCAAATTTTTTATTTAAAAAATCTAACCAGTATTTATTTTCGAAGGGTATTCATAAATAGATTTAAGAAATTACAAAATGAAATAGAAATATATGCATGGAAGTAAAATATTTAAACAAATAAATACATATATAAATATATAAATACATACATGGTATATTTATCTATTTTCATAAATTGAACAGTTACTGTGGTTTTTCATTTAATAGTAATTTATTTATGAAGATCATTATTATTGTTCTCCTTAAATTATTTTCTAAGACACCCAACATTCGTGTAAAACTAGGGATTGATGTAGATATCTTAAAAATTTTAAACTTTTTTTAAATTAAATATTGTACAAATTTTCCACACCTTTCAACAACTTTTAGAAATATAATGAAAACGACAACTTAATTATAATGGCAAAAGCTCATTTATTATTCGTCACAAACTAAATAATTTATGTTTTGTAGCTGTAATGTAATGTTTCTGTTTATATTTTGTCTTTTTTAGTCATGGTAAATGCATATATTTTAACAACACATTTATTTACTAAAGGACACAATAAATTCACACAAACATACAGAAAGTAAACAAACTAGTACTTGCAAGGATTTCGCAAAAAAAAAAATTGGAGACACCTTTAGGCCTGTATACATGTGCACATAGAAAGGGAATTGAAAATAGTATTTTTTTGGTGTAATTTTAATACCTATAAAAATATGAAAACTCTAAAAGAGTTTCAAAAAACATACACAAGAAATTTAGCCTTAAAGTCTCTTCATTTTATAACGTAATTTCTATAAACCACTTGTTGTAACATTCAGTATGTAGATTCCTTTTCATGAACTTTTTATTTATGTTTGCCTGTCCTTGCGTATATTTGTTGTAGGATAAGTTCTCAAGTGTCCCCTTACTTTCTGTCTCACACTGTAATTGTACATTCATGTTAGTTGAAGTCTTCTTCTTTTACATTTTTGTGAATTCTCTTTTTCTGTTGCTTTTAATTAATTTAAAAGTTTTTCATTATTTTTCTTAATAATTTGTTGTACATATTTTAATTTTTGTTTACGTTTATTTGTTTTTTGTTTTGCATAATTTGAAGTTTTATGTTTATAACTTTTGTCGTCTTTTGAGGATTATATTCCCTTACCGAAGTACGTAAATAGTTAGTAATAGTAGTCACTATGTAGGACGTTGTTCTTATTTTTCAGGTTTTGAATTATTTCTGTTTGTATTTCTTGTGCCTTTGAAGAGATGTTGCAACTTTATTGTTTTGTCTTGCTTTATTATTACACGTAATGTGTTTTTGTGATAAGCCATGTGCATGTGTTAAGGCAAACAAGTAAATATTAAGGTTTTTGCAAAATTAAGATGACGTTTTATTGTGTGTAGTTTGTATGTTTGTTTTTTTTTGTTGTTATAAAAATTTTAAATGCAATTTAATGTTTAGTGCAACAAAAATATAAGTAACTATTATTTATAAGTGTAGTTTAATAGAAATAGACAAGTTTATACACTAAGTTAGGCTATAGATTATGATATAGACTATAAACGTTTACCTGAAATTAGTCAGTCCTACACTTGCCGAAGTACTATACTATATACTATACTATACGTACCATTATCAAGAAGCTTGAATATTCTCTATAAAGAATGCAGTTAACTTTTTGAAAAGATCAAATAGTATACAATTAATCAGGATGGGCAAGAGAGAGAAAATTATTTGGCATTAGAAGAAACAAGATAAGGGACTAAGGATCAAACTCTATATGCCATAAAGAGATAAAGTGGCGCAACAATGTCTACACGCAAAGCAAAAGCATGGTTGAGTATGATCGCGGAACATGATTATAGAATACCTAAAGAAAATACTATGCTCACTGAAATCATCTTAATGATTGTCACAAACATATGTTGGCTGTAGTAAATTTTTACGCTAATACAAATATCATATACATGTATGGTTGCAAGAATCAATTATATGTTTATTCTTACTATAGACTTGATTACGGTTAAACATATATATGTTGCTCTAAGATTATAGTTACCATTTATTCTAAAAGCAACACACTTATTATGATTGCCCACAACTTACTAACTGCTTAACATCAACATATAAATGATTGCTCTAATCATAGTTATGGTTCAGTCACTCGCCTAAAACTTACTACAACAATATTATTTTATGGTAATCGTATAAACAATTGCAGTAAGCATAGAATATTAAAATAGTCTGTAATCATATTTACGTGACCATACTCAACCATATTTTGTTGCTCTGGGTATATACTAAGAAAGTCGAAAGGTGTGAAACTAAATAATTCTTTGAATTCTAAAAACGTCAAACTGAAAACGGGAAAATATCCAAAAAGATTTTGGCACTAAAACATATCAGATGTCTAGGCGAAATTTCTTCTATACCCAGCAAAAAATGATGCTTCCTCAGAAGCAGCTTTGCATAGCAGATTACAGTTGTGTACCGCTTCTACTTCTATTAAAGATTACATGATTTTTGTATAAGATTTCTCGCGAAGAGGCTCTGCTTTAGAGCTCCTGAATGACCTTTTTGAAGAAACTGCTGAGTATATTAATTTTTGCACATCACTTTTGTAAGCTTATAGTTTCAAAAGGCAATAAAAGAAGCAGCAGGTATGCACTAGTTACATTTACTGCTTCTAAATTAAGATTAGTTTTGCTGGGTAATTACCTGAAAACAAGACAAGCAAGAAACCTAATCAATACAGATTGGTCGTAATGACGTCTAAAGTCAACTCAAATTTGAACCATTTTGGGGAAATGGAATCCTGTACTTTGTCGACCGCTACTTTTACGACCAACAGGTGTTCATTTAGGTGTCTGATTTTATTATAATGTTGGTCGGCTAAATATACATAAATAAATAATAAAATAAGCGACTTAAGTGACTAATATTACTTATAAGTTATTAGGATAAGTTCTATACAAATGTGGATGTGATTATTAAATACATTTTGCTATTAATATTTATGGAAAATAAAGAACTGTAAATCGTTGAAACGGCAACGCTTAAAATTTAACTGATAAAAATTCATGTTCTACTTCGAAAAAAATACTGTATAATGTTTCATCATCTGAACACGTTTCAACCAAAAACGAATAATAGTCGCTTTTAGTCGGAAACATACTATCATGTTTTTACAATATACGACTTGCCAATTACTAACGCCTAAAAGTATGTTGTATATATTTCGTCTGAAAGATGACGGTTGTTCAGCGACCACAAATGGCGTCGCCACGACATTGCATGGTGACTAATAGCAACGAGTCATTGTACGACATCGCTACGTGGTCGTAGCTTGGTCGGTAAGTTTATTAAAAAGCTAGCGTCTAGAAATGTATCAAAAGTGGATTAAATCTGACCGAAATGACTGAAATTATAAATATTTCTTACCAAATCCGACCATTCAAGTCTTGAAATAGTCAGACTGCCCATAGAAGCCGACTTTAATCAATGAGTTAAATAGTACCGTCTCGCCTTAAAGGAACACGTACTTAATACAGTATCATACAATAAACAACTATTTTTGTTTTTGCGTTAAAGCAAACCTATACAATATAACATTCCCATTAGAGCAAAAATAATAGATACGTATGTATTATATTTGTTTATGCAATAATCAATTATACGCACCGTAGGGTACTTGAAAAACATAATTATTATTGTATTTGTTGCACAATTAATTTACATGTTTGTTACCACTTCCTTCTCTGTGATACATTTACTATTCTATGCTTCTCATAGTTATAAAGGTGTGTGGGTGTGTGTGTCTGTGTATGCGCGTGTGTTTACTTTACAAATTTTCCACTTTATTCACTATAATTTATTTGAAAGTAAAGAACGAAAAGTAATCAAAGAAAATATTTCTTTATGTATGTACTTTCACAAACTCCACCAAGATTAAGGTAATTAAGTGGAAATTCTTTTGCGTAATAAAAAACAAAAAGCTACAACTTACAACTTCTGCTGTTGCCTTGTCTAGAAACGAACATTAAATGAAAATTGAAAATAAATTATTATTTTCAATTTAAGCTGTTGCAAGATTTTGACATTTTGTAACGTAGCAATTAGTTTTATCGCGAGCACAAAAGATATGAAGAATTAATAAAGTTTTTGATTTTAGATTTAAATGTATAGACATGTATTGAAAATTGTCTTAAGCAGGCGTTAATGTAGTCGATTCGGGAAGTCATCTTTATTACAAAAATAGAGCTTATTTACAAATTTTTAAAAATGTGATTGCTAAACACATTAGTTTTAGAAATGTAAAGCAGAAAATCCATTTTAAAGGTCATTTGCAGAAACAGAAGAAAATATAAAATTTTTTCGAAGATATTGAAAAAAATATGTAACTGCTTGTGAGAAATACACAGGATTATATGGATCCGAAATATTTATAAACAAGGATTTCCTTTAAGACTTATTTGTTTACTAGCGAACTCCCCACCTTCTGATCTCTGTAAATATATTACAAATGATTTTGAAAAAGATAACAAAACATTCAAAGTATATTTCTAATGACTTTATGAGTTTTAAGGTTTTTAAATACAAATTTAATGTGATAAAACATTTTATTTTCAACTTTTGCAAATATAATTATAATCAGGCAAATTATCGTTTGATTTTGCTTTTAAAAACTCCAATGAAAACCTAATAACTTATAGAAAGTATAAATAACTTTTAATTAGGGTTTGAAATCAACATTTATAGTTGAAACTTTTGATGATGTAATACTCTAAGAAACATGATGTGATACTCTAAAATTTGTATCTTCTTTAATTTCAAAATACTTTTTCTTTTAATAAAAAAAAATGTATATTATTTTTTCACTTGCAACACAATGATTAAATGGTGGTTTTTATCACTGATAAATTATTGTACAGAAGTTTTTTAAAAAGAAATTACAAATTATTCTTATTTTTTTTAGTAACCAAAAAAAAGCGCAAAGAAAATGTTTTTTTGGCAATTTAAAAATATTAAAATGAAAAATATCGCTTAAATCATTATTTTTATGATATTTATTATAATCGTTATGGTCCCTGCTTTTGATATTGTGTGCATATGTACGTATATGTTTTCTAAAACTAATATGTTTATGGTTTGATTTATTCGCCTTTATTAAAATTTTTGCTTATAATTTATGTTTTAATTATAATTTGCATAATGACCACACATAAAATATAATGTGTAAATTTTAGCGCAATTTTCTTTTTTTACTTTAACCCTTAACTCTTTAGTCCTTTAATTAAAATTGTATTTTTGTATTTATATGTATGGATTTCTGGTTTGTAATTTAGGTAAAAATTAAGCCAAAGTAATCGACAGTAGAATTGACAATTGCAGGATACGCACAAATATAATCATATAGATGCTTAAGAAACTTGATCTTTTTAAGAAAAATATTGTATATCATAAACGGCGTTGATTGGCTATTGGACTTAATTTTTTTTAGAAATATCAATGGGTTATATCATATTATAAAAATACAAACGTATACATGTAAGAAAATGGTATAAAATTTATCCGATAGCCTAAACAAAATAAAATTTTGTATTAAAATTTTTGGTAAAAATGAAGGCAGCTTAATAGATTTATGCCTGTATCTCAGTAATACCAATATTATATATATCCTGATATTTATAGAGTTCACCTTAACACTTTTATGGAGTTCTTATAGGTTGCACGCGTCGCTTATAAATTTGGTATCGCAACATTAGAATATAACAAGAAATTTAAACAAAAAGTTTCACTAACAGCTATATGTATAATGAAAAATTGGCATGGAGTTAGCATAAGTGTCAATTTTAATGTATTTTTTATCCATTCTGCTAAACTCATGTTAACTTAAAATCAAACTCTTAATATTACCTGTTAGATATTCATTATAAATAAACTCTTTGCCAATACCCTGCTAAGCCTAATCGGCTTGCTAGTGAGCAGAAAGTTGTGTGCAATGTATAAGCTGTGGCTTAATTTTCATTATATATATGGGGGTAAATATCTAAGGGCTATGTTATGCACAATAGAACAGCTAGCGCTGAATATACTCCAACTATGAAATTGTATATAAAAATTTTCAATTCTTACATTTGGGAAATACGGTTGTGAATAAAATCTTGTTGCTATAAACTTGCGAATACCTTCAATGGGATCAAATTAAATGAGCCGTAACTGGCAATACAAGCATTATAACAGTCTTTTTGAAAAAGACTGTGACAAAAATATTTTTTAACAAATTAATAACAAAAAATACAAAACCTAAATTCAAAAACATCGAAATTAAGTTGCAAGAAAATATATTTATATATCAATATATTGCAAAATCCAATTTTGGCGAAATATATCGATATTTTTTGCCCTACCTTACTTAAAATACTTACAACATATTTTTAAATTTGTGCGGGATCGAAAATTGTTTTTGGCCTATGGTTTATAGAGCAATGTTGTTTAGAATTCTTCGTAGAAGATATACTTGATATACATTTTTTTCTATCCTATCTATAAGGATACAGAATATATTAACTTTATGGGGTCGGAAATGAATATTGTAGAAACTACACACGAAACGACAAACCTACCCAGAAAAAACAAATCTTAATTTGGAAGCAGTAAATGTGACTAGTGCATACCTACTGCTTCTTTTAATGCTTTTTGAAACTATAAACTTACAAAACTGATGTGCAAAATGAATATATTCAGCTATTTAAAAAAAAAAACTTAAGAAGCTTTAAAGCAGAGCGAGAAATCTCATACAAAAAGCATCTAATCTTTTATAAAAGTGGAAGCGGTACTCAACTGCACTCTGTTTTATAAAGCTGCTTCTGAGGAAGCATAATTTTTTGCTCGGCATATACATATACACTTGCCACCTGCAGTGAAGGGTATAAAATGTGTTAACATTTTTTTTTATCATAAAATTGTTGCATACTTCTAGGGGTTGATCTATTTATTACAATAAATTAAATTAATTGTATTAATATATAATTTTTGTGTGAAAACAAACATAGATATTTAAATAATTGACAATGTATAAATAAAATATGTTCGTTAATCAGTTATATGAAAAATGTTAAATATACATAAATAGGGATTCACATTTAAAACTAAATTTAATTCAAATAATTTTATGACAAAATTAGTTTTAAATTTTTAACTATGATATATTTGAGGGATTTACAAGCTAACTTATGATATCATAATGTCATATGTCCTAAAAATTTAAAATGGTTTTAGTTGTTTTTCATACTCAAAGTGTCCTAAAATAATATTACTTTGACTGCTATGTTTATTGTGCTGTCGTAAACTATCCTTAACCGAACAGAAAAAGCAACAACAAAGTACATAAACCATTTTAAATTTTTAGGACATATGACATTACGATATCATAAGTTGCTTGTGAATCCCTTTATTATTTAATACTTTTATTATTAAATGGAGATATACATAAGTTTATTAAACTGTTTGTGACAATATAATGTATCCTCACAAGCAGAGAAGTCGATCAAGCAATGTCCGCCTGTCTGTGTGATTCAGGATGTTCCACGGAAATTCGTCAAGTATTAACATGTTGCTATTGAAAATAAGTGAAATTGGCTTATAAATAACTGAGATATCAATATGACTGTTTTTCCATCTAATTTTTAAGAAAGATCTATTTTGTTTGGCACTTAAAACAGTTTTAGAATTTTTGCTTGTGTGTAAAATATATTCTCGTTTCGAGAAAACTTTATTTAAGAAAATCGTTTTATTAAATCATAAAGTTTTTTAAACTAATTGTAGTTATGCTGTTGTTTGTTATAGCATTAAAAATGCTGCCACTTAAAAGCAACACCTCCAAATATTTTTGTCTCTGGAGTTGTTCAGTTTGCTTGTTGCTGATTTTGCTATTTTAAAAATTTATAATTGAATAACTAAATGGAGGTCATCAAAAAATTAAAAAAAAATCATTGGAAAATTTTTTGGTCAGCTTTAGGTTGTGAGACATAACATTATGGATTATCAAAAATTTATTATTTATTTTAAAGAGGTTAAACTTGTTGTAATACGAATTCACAGCTATTATGACAATGTAATTACATGTAAGCTAGTAAGCCCCTCTAGTCGTTTATGAAACGGCCCTTCCTTTTTTTATAGACTAAACCTGAATTTTTGCTTCGCAAAAGAAATTCAAATTCTAACGACTATGTGTCAGTAAATTAATGTATATACACATAAATACACAAAAAGATTTATATTTTTCATTTAATAAAGAAATTTCAAAAATTATATAAAAATTTGTTTAAATGATGACCTATTGCGTGCCCATGGTGTAATTACATGGATGTCCCTATAATATCAACTGGTTATCAGCTGCTATTATGCTTATGTCAAAAACCTATACACCCTCTCTCTTCCCTCTTAATTTTTTTGAAGAGTTACACCATTGATGTGTTTAAATAACCTTTTTGAACTTTTTTGAAATATATTTCTGTTATTTTAGACAAAACTTTTGCTACATCAGCACAAAAGTATCTCTTTAAGAAATTGAAGAGAGTTTTTTATTGAATTATGTGGAATGAAAATTGCTACAAATTCAACATTTCCGGGATAGGATTCGTAAAATTAATATAAGAAAATATAAATTAATGGAAACAGAGCTTACGTCATTTTCGATTTTTGTTTTAAAATTAATAATCGCAAAGCAAATGAGGCTGGTTGATGTTGCTTGCATACTGATTGTACTGACCATTATCATAGTATAGAAATAAGTGAAACAAATTTTTTTTTGGTTTAAGTCCAAGTAAAATTCAAGTGACCGTGATTGAAAAAATTTTGTCTGGGAAAGAAAGCTGAAAGCAATTTTCTTTGTTCTCTCAGCATGTTACATTGATTTACCATTTAAAGAGTTTATTAATTGTTTTGCATTTTGTTTTAAATAATATTTTACACACATATTTATTAAAGTAAAAGTCTTTATGAATGAAATAATAGATTATTTTGCAAATTGCTTTAAAAGTTTTTGTGATCTTATCAAACAAATAAAATGTTTAAGTAGTTTCATTGTTTTCAAAAATTTATTAATTAAGCTTAAGGTCAGTCTTAAGTTTTATTATATTTTTCCTTTCAATATTTCGCCACTAAAAAAACGGGTTTTTTAGTATAAAAACAAACCTTAAACTTAATAAATAAATTTAGGAAAATGATATCAAAGAGGTCAAGAGACAAGAATAATATTTTTATTTGCACTTAACTTTATTTAAAAATGTTTAAAATTGGACGGCTAATTCGATCTAGTAAGTCAATGTTGGAAGTGGGATCTTTTTTACTCTCTTTGGCGTTTAAAGCATCGACCCAAAAAAATTAAAGAGGGCCCTTCAATTATGTATGAATTAAAATTGAAACTAATTTCGAAAACAAAAAAATTCATAAGAATATTAAATTAATAGAAAAGAATACAACGTAAAAAAAATAAATATGTCTAACTATTTTTAAACTATTAAAACACTTGTGCAAATTTAGAATTATTAAAAACAAGAATTTAAAAAAAATTTATGTGTATGTAAACTTACATATGTATGTATGTATGTATGTATGTATATAGAAAAATAAGTAACACATAAAAACATTGGAATAACAAATTACAAAGTAGTAGAATCTTAGATACCCCTTACAAACCAGTTATTTATAGTCCGATTTCTCAAAAATATAACTGAGTAAATTAAAGATTTAGAAAAATGTATTTTTAATAAAAACAAATAATTCAAGTTATGTAAACATAAATTTTTTTGTTAGAGGTAGGCAGACGTGTTTTTTGCTTATATTTTAGTCGTTTCCAAAATTTTGAAATTGACCCAAATATATAAATATTTGATATATTGATATCACTATAAAAACATGCAAGTGCTTTAAAAATTTTGAATATACGTATTAACCTTATGACGTTGCAAACGAATATTGTAGAAATAACAAACGAAATAACAAACATATATGAACTCTGACTATTTTTAGTGAAGGGTATAAGAAATGTAAACAACTGTTGATATTTCCTGCATTTGTGAAGTTAAAGTATATATTAAAAATATGGAAGTGCGTAGAAAAATTTAAAACCTATAGACGGTTAATTACTATAAAAGATACTTTTGTTTAATGGTATTTACATAAGTCATGAAATATTTCAATTGGGTAATTTGTTCTAAGCGAGCAGTGTTAAAATTGACCATTATGACTGATTATGCTTTGGGTCCAGTTAGCATAAAAAAGTAACAGATTTAACTCACTAACAACATCGAGTTTTTTTACTTTTTTTACTTTAAAGATAAAAGTCAAAAGAATTTCTTCATGCTTAAATAAATCTCTATGTATTCTTTGAAACACCACCGCAATAATTTATAATTAAAATTGTGCCTTAGATAAATTTTCATACACCTTGTCCAATTCAAAAGCCCCCATAAAAAATATCACAAAACAGTAGTTAAACTTTCAGCACAAGGACTAAGAAACAACAACTATAAGAGAAATGTCATTAAACATCTAAAACTTGTACAATTTAAAATAATCTCTTGTGTTATGACATACTAAAAGACTACATGGATTGAATAAAAAAAAAAAGAGACGAAATGAAATAAAAACCAAGCCAGTTACTAAATGATGAACCAGAGGGATAAACAATTGTTGCAGCTGAGTTTAAAACCAAAGGCCATCAAACAACGGCATATAAAAACATTTAAATAAATTCAAATTAACGGCAAAAAGCAAAAGTCGTAGTACATGGTGTCAAAAAATGAGCACAAACTACAAGATTTCAAAAAAATTATTTGTTCTTTTTTTGTTTTTTGTTCAACTGTATTACAAACACTTTTTAGAACACAAAACACACAGAACATTTTCAACACAACAAATAACCTATTAAATATGAAAGAACTTTATTTCGTTGGCATTTTTAAATGACTTCATCTGTGTAAAGCTTTACTGTATGTGTGTTGATGTGTAAATATGTATTATTTTCTTGTCAATGACAAATCTGGTTTTGGGTAATTTTTTTGGGGTGGAGTTGTTCATCTTGTTTGTTGCTGATTTTGCTATTTCAAAAATTTATAAATGAATAAATAAATGGAGGTCACAAAAAAATTAAAAAAAATAATTGGAAACATTTTTTTTGAGACACAAAATTATGGATTATCAAAAATTTTTTAATATTTATTTTAACGAGGTTAAACTTTAGCTCATTCAATCTTGTTGTAATACGAATCCACAGCTATTATGACAATGTCATTACATGCAAAGAAGTAACACCCTCTAGTCATTTATGGAACAGACCTTCCTGTTTTTAAAGGCAAAACCTGAAAACCTGATTCATGCATCAAAAAATTAGTTTATATACACATAAATACATAAAAAGATTTATATTTTTCATTCAATAAGGAAATTTCTTAAATTATTTAGAAATTGGTTTATATGATGACCTATAACGTGCCCATGGTGTGATTACATGGATGTCCCTATAATATCAGCTGATTATCAGCTTTTTTAATTGAATTATTTGGAATGAAATGGAAATTGACATCTATAAGTTAAAGCATGCTACAACATTCAACATTTCTGGGAAAGGGTTCGTAAAATTACTGTAGGAAAGTATAAATAAATATAAATTAATGGCAAAAACGCTTTGCATTTTCGATTTTATTCAAAACCAATAATCGCAAAGCAAATGATGCTGGTTGAAGTTGCTTCTGTACTGATTGTATTGACCACTAACATAGTATAGAAATAAGTGGAACAAATTTTTTTTGTTTAAGTCCAAGTAAAATTCAAGTTACCGTGATTAAAAAAACTTTGTCTGGAAAAGAAAGCTGAAAGCAATTTTCTTTGTTCTCTCAGCATGTTACATTGATTTACCATTTAAAGAGTTTATTAATTGTTTTGCATTTTGTTTTAAATAATATTTTACACACATATTTATTAAAGAAAAAGTCTTTATGAATGAAATAATAGATTATTTTGCAAATTGCTTTAAAAGTATTTTTGATCTAATCAAACAAATAAAATGTTTAAGTAGTTTCATTGTTTTCACAAATTTATTGATTAAGCTTAAAGTCAGTTTTTTTTTATATTTTTCTTTTCTATATTTCGCCACTAAAAAAACGTTTTTTTTTAATATAAAAACAAACCTTAAACTTAATTAATAAATTTGTGAAAACAATATCAAAAAGGTCAAATAACAAGACTAATATATTTATTTGTTCTTAAAATTATTTAAAAATGTTTAAAATTGGACGGCCAATTCGATCTAGAAAGTCAATGTTAGAAGTGGGATCTTTTTTACTCTCTTTGGCGGTTAAAGCACCGAACCAGAGAAATTAAAGAGGGCCCTTCAATCATGTATGACTTAAAA
>NDXZ01068788.1:0-11144 GCA_003055125.1 Paykullia maculata | reverse complement strand
ACGCCTTGTCAATATTGGATTATCCAACCGTCGCGCGTTACCCCCACGGTATTTCGGTTTGCTTCATACAAATTGTATGGGCATGAGGATTTTTGAAAAAACGCTTGCCGCCCTTGTTTACGTTTGTCTGTTAATGTTTTACAAAATTGTCCTGGGGCTATATTCGTTAAAAAAAAAAATTATTTGGTTTATTTGTTGTGTAAGTAAGTGTTTACATTGAAAATTTTGGGGGTTTCTCAAATGTTTCTGGGATGACCCTAGCCCCTCAGAGCGGTCTATTTTTATTAAATTTTAAATTTACGATTGAAATATATTGACAAAATTTTTTTTTTATATGGGAGGCACTGTCCACTTTTTTATTATAATGATCAGTTGTGAAGTAAACTTAATGTGTCTGCAAAGTTTAATCGAAATCGGTTAAACAAATAAAAAAAAAATGTATTATGTATGGGCGTGGCACTTCCCACTTTTCTTTTTTTTCTTTGAAAAAAGTTGTTAGAAAACTATAAAAAAATTTTCATTACTTTAATTTTTTTTTTTTTTTAATCATCGTTTTTCACAAAAACTTTAATAAAAAATTTTTTTTTCGCAAATGGTAGTCAGACCGTGAAACAAAAAATCTTTTTTATTTTATTTTGAAAACAAAAGTCTTAAGAGATCGGAATATAAAGGATTTGGGAAAAAGGTGTTTCGAAGCACTTTTGAAAACATAAATTCTGTTGAAACAAAATTAATCATATCTTTCGGTAGGGTTTTCTAAAATTGTTGCCCTAAAGTTCTCAACTTTTTTTACTTAATATTTTTTATTTAAATATGCATATGTTATATGTTAAACATTGTTAAAGATAAAAGTCTTGAAAACTATACATATTAAGTTTGTATATTTAATATAATAATGCATGACAACAACCCTATAGTTTGTTGTAGAATCGAGTACAATATTTTCTTGTATAAATATTCTGTTTTCTCATCTACTTGGTGGTTTCCAAGATTTCAATGAAATTTAAGATCTTCTATACAAAGATAACACTGGCAACAAACTCTAGGCAACCAACAGTCATCCAAATAAACGGCTGGTTGTGCGTTCCATTATTCGTTCACATAAACAAGTAATAAAGTGTTTGAAAGCGATTAAAAACTGCAGCCCTTCTTCATAGTCTTCTTTAATAAATGTTTCTTTTTATTATTATTTTTTTCTTATCAGATTTTTGTAATTTGTATTTTTTTGAGATGGTGTATAAAGTTAAAAAAAAAATAATAACAATAAATATTGTTTATTTCTACAAACACGCGCAGCCAACAAAGACCAAACTGCTACCAAACTGACCGTTTTTTTTTTTTAATCAAATTTATTGTTTAGTAAAGAAATTAAGAAGAAAAAAGAATCAAATCTTACTAATTAAAACTTACGAGTTCTTGGGAAGTTTGAATAAATGATACATTTTGATATGTATCGTTATTATGTTTTTCAAGCCATTTTTTATAGTGTTGAAGGTCATGTTTATTAATACGTTTATTCTATTGGACTTCAAAAATAAGAAAAAAGAAAGTCTACAAATTATAAGATTAATCTGTTGTGTTTTAAAGATAACTATAATTAGACAACTTATATTTTTTTTGATGGGCGCTAAGCAAATATTAGAATTAAAAAGGTTTGGTTTCTATTAAATTAAGTTTAACATAAAAAAATTAGAAAGTGTTTGAATTAAAAAAAAATGTTTAGTTATATTTAAGACTGACAGCCTATAGGTACATAATAGGTTTGATTCCCCAAATTAAAAATGATTCCATTTCACTTGTTTATATTCTTCGGTACTTTATTTTCTTAATTCATAAAAACTAAATAAATAATTTTTAACTTGCAAATGGTTTATAGATATAATAAATTGTTTTCTCTACTTCAAACATATTCCCATAATCCCCTCATATCTCTAACTAAAGCCCATATAAATTCGTCTAGAATTTCGCATTAGTCACAAGTTAATTTGAGACTTCTTGTAACATTTTGTTGAAATTATATACATACGATTCAATTATAAGTTTTTGATTTTATTTTTTTAAATATGAATCACTAGTAGGGGGGAGAAAACAACCCTTATAAACAAATGTCACCACTGAAAAGTTAAAAGTTAGACACCCTTTTCCATAAAAACAATAAATCAATGCATATTCCCCTAATGCATAATCAGATTTAGCACCACTTTTGCTGTGTACGTGTTTGCGAATTTTCAAAAAAAAAAAAAGAAACGTGTTCAACTAATATTTATTTTAATGTGATATTTTAAAAATTACAAAAAATATCATCTGTAGCCATTATTTAATAATAACAAACAAAACAACAACAAACAGTTACATCCATATGACGAATTAG
The DNA here is from genome assembly GCA_003055125.1 of Paykullia maculata. Taxonomy (NCBI): domain Eukaryota; kingdom Metazoa; phylum Arthropoda; class Insecta; order Diptera; family Rhinophoridae; genus Paykullia; species Paykullia maculata. The sequence goes on along the minus strand of NDXZ01068788.1, from coordinate 8,773 downwards.
AGAATTGTAACAATGAACATGTTATTTTGTAAATATGACAACACGTGTATCCTTTTACATTTATCTCTTCTCTCTAAATATATTAATGAGCTTCATAAAAAGAAATTCCTTAATAAATTTTTATTTTACATTTATTGGCGCTATATACATACATAAATATTCATGTTTAACTATGATTTATAAATAAGTTGTGTCACTATATTTATCATGCAAAAATATTAAGACAAAATTGTTAAACAAAGAAATTTATTTAGTTGAAAAGCATTATGTTTTATATTGCGAACATTTGATTAACATGTTTCGACTTATTAGACAAGTATAAAAATCATCTAAACACTGAACCAATTTATTGCAAAAACAAAGATTTGAATTTTTTCTAATTCTTTTTCAAATAATGTAAAAATATTTATTCTAAATAAAGGGAATAATAAAATAGCTAAAGGACAATTTATTAAATTTTAACGTAAAATTTGTTTAAGGCATTAAGTTAAAGGACACATCTCACACACCAACAAAAAGAAACCCTTAGGGCTAATTTATGCTTTCACACTTAACACAGCTTGCATGAATGTGTGTGTCTAATATAATGTGTACTGATTAATTGTTTTATAAAATTTAAAATGTAACCATTAAATCATTAAATCCTGCTTTTACCATGAATTGTCATTTTAGAGAATTTAAATTAAAATCATTAGACATTAGGAAAAACACTATTAGAGCCAGTTTAAATGAGATGACATATTTTGCCGAAATCTTTGTTACAAATGGATAAAGTGTAATGCAGTTTATTTTCCAGCTGGGGTATTACTCAGCCTCTTCAGGTTCGCGCCAAAGGTCTGCTTCCTTTGACAATAAATATACACAAAGTGTTTATTGATTAAATTTAAATACAGCTTTATTTAACAGGAGCTTAAACTAGGTTACGACTACTCTACTTTAATAACACGGATACACAGAAAAAAATATCGACAAATTGAAGTTAAGAAAAATTTTTGTTGAAATTAAATTTATGGTTTAACAAATTTTTTGTTAATACAATTAAAAATTTTGTTGGTATTTAAAAAAACAAAAGATATCAAAATTTAAAACAACTCTGGTTGGGGATGCACCTGTGGGATAGATAAGAAAATGCGCTCTACTTGCTAGCTACTTGACATGCACCTATTCTACTATATTACTCGAACTATATTTTAGAAACACAGGCAAGATACTATTCGGACTCGAACGGCGTTTAATTAAAAATTAGTCGGATTGCGATCGTATGATATTTTAGAAACATAGGCAAAATATCACACCAATAACAAGACGACTGTGTGCTAAGTACAACTCAAACAATATCTTAGAACATAGGCACGATATTGTTCGGACACGAGCGGAGTTGTTTCCCGAGAACTTTTCCCCTTTGTTGGTTTCAACTTGGTGGTGGTATAAACCAAACGTGAATTATAAATCATACCGGTTGATTACATTGGGTAAACGAATGTTCCACCGTAGGAATCCAGGTTCGAATCCTGTGCAAATTTATTCTTGTACTTATTCCTAAACTGAACATAAAAATTTATTTTTGCCTGTTTATAGCCTCCTGTCCGCGTTTGGCTTTTTATACTGTTTTTAATTTTAAAAAGTTTATACTCAAATGTCTAGTAGAAGCAACTAAATATTTGGCAAACATTTTGTAAATTTTTTATTTTTTTACAAGTACAAAACCCTTATTAAATTCAACTCTGTTTATCATTTTTATAATTTCTCTATTTAAAAAATCAAAAATAAAAAAATTAAAGAAAATTTTCACTTAGTTTTTTTTTGGTGGAAAATTTTTTTCTTAATTTCTTTAATTTTGTTAAAATAGTTGCACAAGTAATCAACTAATATTTTTTTAATATAGTTGCAACAGCTTTGTTGTTGCAATAACATTACGTACACATACATACTGATATGCATTCAAAACGCCCTTCGTTTTACACAACACTTCACCCACTAACCAAGACTCAAACGACCAAGACACAGTTAATAAATTCAAACTCAATAACGTTGTCATGATTTGTTTTCCCTTTGTCTTTATAAAACTTTTTGTGCAAAGGTGTGAACTAATGACAGTGTAACTAACTCACTGCCAGTCAATCTATTGTTTGTTACACAATTTTCATACAGATGCATAAACAAAATTTAACTTAATAAACCCATTTAATGTGGAAGTTAGTTGTGTTACACCCGTAACTTAGTAACAGTGTAGCGTTTGTGTTATTAACTTAAAAAAGATACGAGATTTTCTTAAGATTAAATTTTTTCCAAATTATTTTATTTAAGTCAGGTAACAGGTTTCTTTTGCACATTTTTCTTTTACCGACTTTTCTCAATCGAGTTGCATGTTGCCAAAAAGTAAACATGTTTGTGCATATAACAGTGTTGCCATAATTAAATTATTCTTATTAACAAAACTAAAGTAAAATTTACTGTAATTGCCAATTAACTTTAATAACTTTGTTATTAATTTGCTTGTTTTTTTTCTTGGCTTATAGATTGTAAATAAATTGAAATTGAAGTTGAAATAATAACACAAAAAGTGGCAACACTAACACACACATATAGTTATGTAGATACGTCTTTTTTAACAGTTTGTTGATGGTGCTCGACTGATTTTATGTTTTCGTATTTTTTCCTTCTCTCAATGTACTTATTAAAATTGTTCTTTTTTCATTGAGGTTTATTCACCTGTAAATTTTGTGGTTTTACTTCCATTTTATTTCACTATATTTCTATTTAAATTGTTTAGCCACTTGTAACATTTTTTCGCATACAATTAATTTCTTTTTTGTCATTAAAATAAAGGGAGACATAATAGTTTTATTTTTTATTTTATTGTTACTTCCTATAGTTCTGTCCATTTGTATGAATCACCACAAAATGATTTAAGTCAGGTTTAACTGTCAAATAAAAGCCAGCATGATGGCGGCAGCATTTTTATGTTAAACTAAATTTTTTTTAACAGATATCTTTTAATCTTTATTCTTTATAAAAACTAACCTTAATGTTACATATAAACTGCTTATGCGAATTTACTTTAAAAAAAGTAAGCAGCTGGTTAGTTTACACAAAGTTTTACAATTTGCATAACGCTAAAGGTGCATAAGGTTTACAGAGAATATAATAGCAAGAGTGAAATACTTAAGCGTGTATTTTTGTCCTAACGGAATTAAATGAAATTAAATGTGTTGAATCTTAATCCTCTTATGTTCAAAATACAAGTTAGATACACTGATAGAAAAAACATTCATTCAGACAACGAAACGGTTTCATTAAATATTCTGCATAAGTTTAATAAATAAAAGTTTACAATAATATAATGAAAAAATACATTGATCACATGAAGTCTCGCAATTTTAGCTTTTCATAGTTCATTGTATTAATGAAAATCGTTTCATTAAACAAATTCAAGGAAAAATATTAGTAAATCCAAGGCTAACTAGATGTATATGGAAAGAAAAAGAAAACATTATTGAAAAATTAATTGTTTGTTGGCTTTTTTTTAATTTTTTGAATGTCTTTTTAGATTTGTTAAAATTCGAATTCAATTTGTTTTTAATTTTCCTACTTAAACATATACCCCCATATTCATAAACAATTTTTAAGTTTATTGAAGGTTTATTGAACGAAATTTTTATACAAAAACCGTTCAATAAACCTTCAGTAAACTTAAAAATTGTTTATGAATATGGGGGATAATATTTTTGAATTTTTTCAAGACGAAAGTCTATTGATGATTTGGCATAAGCACCAATGAAATGCAGCATATAGACAGCTTAAACAAACAACTAAATTTAAATAAATATTATTTATCCTAAAAATTTCAATAAACAAATGAAAAATTTAGTTAATGAAGCGGTTTCAATTATTTATTGTAAATGTTTCATTAAACCAATGAAATTGGCTTTATTAGGTCAATGACTGGTTTCATTTCATTGATGCCATAGCTTCACATATTAAGCTCATACATGTAATGAAAGATTCTTCATTAATGTAATGAAGGGCTTCATTTGGCTAACTTTCAATGAGAATTTTATTGATGCAATGTACAGATTCATTGTATGAATGAAGGGTTTTCTTTGAGTTTATAACTTAAATTATTTTTAAAATATTAGTAACACCTTGAAAAGTTTGGTATTGCAAATCAGGTAATTCTTTAAAGATGGGAATAAGTTACAAATTATATTTTAAATTAAATTATAGTCAACAAGATTTTAGTAAACCTTAATATTTTTATTTCCCTTCAATGAATAATAAAAAAAATATTAAGAATTTCAACTCTTTGTTTTTAAAAATGTCCTCTATGTTCTAAGATCATTAAAGAAACAACACATTTTACTATTTGTATTATTAAAATTGATTTTTCAAGGTTTTAAATTTAAACATTCATCTTATGATTAAATTAAAAAACCTAATGCGTTTAGCCTTTCTGAAAGCAGTTTTGGCTTCAATGACATTTAAATAATGAGTTCCAATAATATTTATTATGTCTCTTTATTTTTATTAATCAGCATTAGCTAGTTTAGCATGCACATGAAGGCCTATTCTAACGGCCTTAATAAGAAGACAAGAAAATTCAATATTATAAAATAAATAAATAAATTTATCAAAAATATTATTAAAATAATGTTTGAAGTTAATTTGTAGCTTTTAAATCAACGTTCTTTTTAAAATTATTTTTATCACGCTGATTAAGGTCTATGTGTACCACCATATATTTATTTATAACTACATATGTATGTAGTTACTATTGTTTTAATTTTATGTTTGCTTTTTCTTGCTGTTTATTAATTAGTTAGTTTGTCTGTTTGCCTCTCAGCCTTTGGGTTGTAAAACCAAAACTTATTTCTGTGTGGCTGTTGATTTGCTAAAACAATCTATTGAATGCAAAGACTAAGCAGCTACAGTGAAAGCCTAAACATTAAAAAAAAACTGTTTGTGTACTTTTGCTACGTTTATAAAATGAGTTAGAACTTGATTTAAACAAAGAAAAAATACAAATATTTTAAAATATTGTAAAAATCATTATAAAAACACATAAATAAAAAATTTAGAAACAATTAAATACTACATGGAAAAATGCTATAATTTAATTGGCAAAATAACTTTAAAAAAAGTTTATTTTTCTTTAGTTTTATAAGGAAAAAAAATACGTTTTTGCCATAAAACAATGTTGTTAAAATACCGGGTGTGTTAAAAACACATTTACATTAAAAGCTTGACAAAGCTATACACAAAAAAAAGAATACTATACTAAAAATTCTTAAATTTAAACTTAATCGTACTTGAAAATTTTAACGCGATTTATACTTAAATAATCTTAAGGCAAGTCGAAAACGGTACTATTTTAAAGAATTATCCTTTAAAATTTTAGAACAAGAAAAAAATTCCTAAATTTGGACTATTTTTTATAGAATAAGTCCTTTTTGTAAAAAATAATAGTTCTTGAATCAAGCATATCTTACTCAATTTTAAAATATCCGTACTTACCGTACTTTTAATCGTAAACGATTAAGTTTAAATTTAAGAATTTTTAGTATAGTATTATTTTTTTTTTGTGTGTAATGCTTATGTTAAAGGCATTTTTACTTTAATGTATATATTATTTAAATGAAATGTAACGTTACGTTTCATATTTTGCTAATTAGTTAAAAGACGTAAGCCTATCATATATATTTTAAATATAAACCGGTTGAAATATTTTTTTCCAAAAAACCTACAGATTTTCAAATAATATTTTTCATTATATATTTTTAATAGAAGGTAAATTGTTTAAAATTTAACCTAAAAATGTAGCCTCATCCAACGATTTCTTTAAAAAAAATATATCATTATTCTCTTTATGTTCAATGTAGCCTTACATTTACAAAAGAGTTTTATTTTGCGGCCATTTGTTTTCTCTAGGAATTGCAAAAAACAATATTAACACCCCTACTAAGAAAATGTATTACCTTATTTACAATGTTTACGTTTACGTTTACGTTAGCATAAAAGTCTGCAATTATATTAACACATTCTTTTCCTTGTTACGTTAGAAATTTGTTGTATTTAGCTTTCTCTGCCAACCAAGTTTAAATTATTTTGACCCAAGTCAATTAAGTTTAAGCATCTGCAAATCTAAAATATCTTTTTATGTTTCAATTATTACTGCAACTATGAATTTCTTTTTAAGTGAAGATTTATTATAAGCAGCACACTTACTACTGACAATGCAAACTCCTAGGTTTATTAATATCTTGATTTTAATTTACATTTTTATTGAGATTTAAAAGATGATTATAAGAAAAACTGCATGTTAATAAAGCAACCATAAAGCATTTCGATTTTTTAAAATTGTACAAAAAGAGAAATTATTGTGAAAACAAATATTTACGAACAGTTTATATCTTTTTTTCTGTTTGTCAACCGATTAAAAAAGTTATACCATTTGAAAGGTATTTTCTTATAATATATTTTGTTTAATATATAAATGATGATAAACCACAATAAGTGAGAATTTCCATTAAAACTACTTTTGAGAAAAGGGTTTTAGAATGATTTGACAATAAAGTAATTTTTAAATGGAGCATAAAACCCTCATTTTAATAAGAATGATGTTTTTTATCAAATTCACTTTTAAATCATCTTCAATTTGAGATCAAACCTTCATGTTGTGATTAAAGACAATAATTTTTTTTTTAATTTTTTATAACGTAAAAAGTGAAAAATTAAAAAAAAAACATTTCTTTACCAAAAACAATGCGTCATAGAAAACAAACTGATTTTTCCATTCATATTCATTCAGAAATTTTTTACACTTGAATAAACTTTTTGTTTAACAAAAAAAAAATTGTATGTCAACGATGAACATACAATTTTTTTTTTTTAACAATAAATTATTATTTCTTTTAATCACACACGTAGATGTTCATGGGAGTTTTCCCTTTTTAAGAAACATTTTTATCAATGATCAATCAAAATATTTATTATTTGTTTTTTTTTTTAAGGTTAGAACAAAATATATCAACGATTATCTTTAGATAATCGTTGATGGTTTTTCAATTAGATTTGATTTATTATGAAATAAGAACTCACACAGATACAGACAGGCAGAGTGTAGAACAGACAAATGCATGTACAATTGGCATGAATAGTATTGTTTTCATGAGTTGGAATTGTTAAGACAGAGATGGAAAGTTGTTTTTCTCATTTCTAAAATTTTTATGGGGAAAAAAAGTTTTTTTTTTATAAAAAAAAATGGCTTTTCGTTTTAAAATCTTATAGAATTTTAAACAAATTATTTTCACTAATTATTTTCACTTTGTAAACACATGAAGTAACCATGATACTAAATCGAATATAACCCAGTGCCCATGTTCTGTATTGTAAGTGAGAAATGTTTCATTCGAGAAATTTATAGTCACCTTGTTTAAAATAGGGTGAATCAAAGTAAGTCAACTATTTTTATTAAACTGTCATATTTTATTATTTATTGAACTTATTAATCTATAAATTTATTAATGATCTTCATTTTGGTTTAAAGTTCTTATATTTTGAAAGTGTGATCTATTTAGAATGTTAATTTTAAATAAGAACATTAAACCAAAATGAAGATCATTCATATATTTTGATTAAACTTTAAATTGTTTACTATTATGAATATTAAAAATTAGCTGAATCACACTGTTAACAACCAGAAGATTATTATAATTTTAAATTTTTTTCATTGCGAAAACTTCTCACAAGTTACAGAACAGGGGTACAGATATTGCCTTTTAGCTGCTTTTATTCTATCCATTCTTATAAAATTTTGTACACACAATAAGCTAAAGTGACAATAAAACATTATGATATGAAAAGGGGGCGTCCATACATAACGACAACCATAATTTGTTTTTTTTTTTTTTTTTGTTGCAAAATAAAAGATTCAAAAAAAGATGTAGTTTTTTGATCCTATTTCATCCGAATATAAGCAAATTTTGAAAACTGAAAATATATGTTACAACTATGTGTCTACAAAACTTATTTATAGGCTTAAAAACTCGATTTTTATTGAAAATTAATAAATATGGCTAGCCTGGAACTAAAGTGGTCTATGACACAAAATACACATTTTGAATTAACAAACGAAACGCGGGGTTTAAAGTCACTGTGGTCTAGGCAAAAGTGGTCTATGTGTAATAACGTCACCAAAATATGGTTATCGTTAAATTACTACTTTAGAATTTATTGCTTTTTTCACATAGAGACTTGAAACCCGGCGTTTCGTTTGTTATCTCAAAATGTGTATTTTATATTATATACCACTTTAGTTTCAGGCAGCCATATACTCTTTTTATCTACAAATCATCGCAAAATACTGCAAATTAGCTGGAAGCTATGAGCATTTTGCAACAAATTTAGTTTTGCTTATATCTTAGCCGTTTATAAGTCAGTTTTGTTAAATTTTAATAAAGAAATTCTAACGACTCCATATAAGATATTAGAGCTTCAAATAGTTGATTTTAACCGACCCATGGTCACATGCACAGACACGGACATCGCTTATTTCGAATAAAAAACTTCGCTAATGAATATTGAGTCACTCTTATGGAAGGGAGGTATATAAGACAAGAAGTTTTGTAATTTCCATCCCTGTTCAAATATGTTTTCAATTCTATATGATCGTTGAGTTTTTGTTTAATTTCTTTACAATTGAATGAAATATTTTTCTTGCATTCAAGTTTTGCCCTCTTATTTTTATACCCTTCACACACACACATGTGTTAAG
>NDXZ01068743.1:0-12422 GCA_003055125.1 Paykullia maculata | reverse complement strand
AAAATTTAGAATATTGCTCAATTGCTATAAGTCATAACAAAATTCGCCAGAAAGATTTTACCGGCTCATATCTATTGCTTGATTCGTCCTTATCAAAAGGTTTATTTTTTTTAGGAGATAACTAGAACTGAATTTTTTAAGAATATATTATTAGTAAACAAAAAAAACATAAATTATGTGTAATAATTCTTACTATGTGTTCAAGATTTCAATTAACTTTTAGTCATGTTTTGTGTGGTTATGACTGTCTTTCAGCAAATGAGTGGTATCCATACGTTTTATTTTGAAAGATCTGGGTTTCCGAATTTCTCTATGTATTCGTTGCGATAAAAATTGGCCGCACATCAGTTGCAGCTTCTACTGGCAAGATTGCAATATTGCAATATTTCTAAAAACAATCGCCATATTTAGAAATAACTACATTTTTCTCTTTATTTCATTTTTCTTTCCCACATTCTTAATGAAGAAATTTCTGTAATAGAATTTACCACACTTTTATATTTGTTTATTATCACTTTTTTTTTTTAAATTTCACTTCATAATCACTTTAGATATCCTTTCCATATTTATGTGTTGGTATATAGTTTTAAACGTATGTATTTATGTAATATATGCATATATATGTATGTATGTATGTATATGTGTAATACATATGGTTAGATATAACCACTAATAACTAACAATAGATTTTTAAAAACAAAATTGCGTGTCTTACAGTCATTCATATAGCTGATTTAGTTTATTTATTTAACTTGAAGTATTCGTTGAAAAGCTGCTAAAGCCATTGCCTTAAGTTTGTCACTAGTTTCTGGTATACTGCGTGTTATTTCACATTCACGTGCGGGAAGACCACAAAGTTGACGACGCAACTTTAAATCTTGGCGAGCGCTTAATGCTCGACTGTTAATACCACAAGCATTAGTAATCAATTGTCGTCTTTCCATTTCTAATTTGCGTTGAGAAACTTGCATACATGCCAAGGGTGGCAAAGAGTCAACATTAAAGGTTTCAGCCTGCATTTCATGCGATAAAGTCTTTACATCAGGCTTTATATCTGCCACTTCTTCTTTCGGTTTAATGTCTGAAATACTGTCGTCATTTTCAAGTGCCGTTGCCTGGGAATCTTCATCTAAGGTAGATAAAGATGATACTTCATCTTTAATTTCGGCTTTGATGTCAATTTTGGATTCCGATTTCACCGCTTCAACCTTTAATTCTTCATCCAATTTTTGCTTGGCTTCGTGGAGTAAACGCTTGGCATATTCCTCACCAGCCATACGCATTGAAACACCAACGTCCAGGATTATACGGTGAGGTTGCCATTTTTGCTTAGCTGTTGTAGTGGGATTTGACGGCACGCGCTTTGTTTCAGCCACCAAAGAAGACCAGTCAACGCCTAAAGCGTCTCCCACCCCTAATAATGTTAAATAATTTAAATTAAACAAAAAAAAAAAAATACAAATTTTAAAGTGAAACTACCTTTGGCAGCCCTCTCTTCCTCTAGTTCTCCATCTGAAATTTCCTCAAAGTCCATAATTTCTTCTTCCTCACCTTTGTCTTCACCGGCCCGTTTGTTTTGTGAACTTAAATCTTCATTCTCTATTTTTGCCTTTTTTTCGGTCTTATTTAGTATGTCATCATCACTATCACTAATTTCACTTAGTTCGCCACTGTTCCGCTTCTCTTTTTGCACAGCCGAAATTGCAGATGGGGCTGTTTCTTCTTTTTGGTCATCTCCTACAATTTCACCAGCTTCTGGCTTCTCATCAATTGTTTGCGGTCTATTGCTGCTTACTTGACCTAAAATGCTTGGGTTTGTAGTGGCGTTTGCTGCGCTTTGAGCTGCAGCTTTGGCAGCTGCCACAGCTGTTGTTGCAGCTGCTACGGCGCTGGCTTGCGCAGCTGCTTTGGCAGCGGCTAAAGCAGCTTGTTGCTTCTTTAGTATATTGGGATTTGTGTAAGTCATGTTCCTTTTATTGGGAAACCGTTGCATAGGACCAATACCATGAAAGCCTCCTGGTGGTGGTACGGGAAGATTCATAAGAGCAGGAGGATGATGTGGTCTAAAACCATGTCCTCCTGGTATACGTTCACCGTGATCCATATGGCCTCCACGACCACGATAGCCACCACGACCACCTCTATCACTACGTGGATGATGCATCATTGGACCAGGAGGTCCACGCTGGTAACCACTGATAGGTCCTGGACCCTCATCACCCTCACGCCATTCATTAGGATTCCACGGACGACCTCCAACTAGTGGTTTTTCGCGACTTATTGTCAACTCCCGTTGATCATGTTCAATCCAATCGCGCTTAGGGGTGCCCTCAGATTTTTTTGGTGTATCAATTTGACCCTCTTCTGCATCCCAATCGTGCTCTGAAGGTGGACGCTGTTCTCTCTGTAATGGCGGAATTTTTCCAACCACACCAGCAGCTCCACCACGTTTTGGACCTCCTACAAAACCAATACTGCGCCCTGGAGTTGGAACTGCTTCGTCACCTTGCCATTCGCCACGTTCTCTGGGAGAACCCCAATCATTCCGTTTCCATTCGGGACCAGGTCTGCCCCCAAAAGGAGCTCGTTCACGCCCTTCACGTGGTGGCAATCGTTCTTCTGTATACATTCGCTCGGCTTCAATATCACGATAATCTCTAGGGTGATCATGTATTTCACGTTCTCTCAACTCACGCTCTGCCAGCCAAGCTTCACGGTTCATTGGATGTCCTCGGGGAACAGCCTCGTCTAAATAAGGTCTCTTATAAGAGCGATCTCGATCTTCTTCGGGATATAAATCACGCATACGGCTGCCGCTGGGACCCACATATTCCCCGGGGCTTAAATCACGACGTCGAGCTAAATATTCTCGTTCCCTAAGCAATTCTTCACGATCTAAGTGGCCACGACGTTCGGGTTCTAAAACGAAAATAACAACTTGGTTTAAAAATTTAATTTAAAACAAACATTTTAATGCTCACCATCATCGAACTCAGGATCACCTCTATGTTTCCTAATATAACTATGCTCGTAGGGATCCATCTCACGTTTGGCGCGTTCAACTGAACGTTCTCTCGAGTCGTAAACCCGCACTGGTGGTAAGTCACGTTCTGAACCTCTAACTAAGAGGCGATCAGATCCTGGAATTTTTCCAAACTTTTCCTCTTCCTCTCTTCTTAATTTTTCACGAGCTAGGCGTTCACGCTCCCTCTGACGTTCTTGACAGCGAGCTAACGCATCAGCACGTTCTTTATCGCGGGCTGCTTCTCTCTCGCGTCGTTCACGTTCTCTGGACATATCCTCATGACGCAATTTATGCTCGTGACGTTGCCTTTCCCTTTCGGCGGAAGGTGTGCGATCGCGAGTCCTAGTTTGTATAATAATTTTTTCCCTTGACATCAACTGATGGTGCATACGAGGTGGAGATTTTTGCCTTTTGACATCTTGGTGTATGCGTATTTTAGTTATTTTTGTTGGTGAACGACTGCCCACACGATGGTGTTCTCTTTCACGTTCTCTTAGGGCAGCACGATGTTTTTCCTTCTCTCGTTCCCGGCGTTCCTTGCTGGCAGCCCTTAAATGCTTACGTTCAGCCAATTTCTTTAGTTTAGCTTGAGTGGCCGGCGATAAGGCCCGATGGGAGTGGCCACTTAATGCCGCTGCAGCAGCTGCTGCTTTTTTCTTCAACTTTGCTTCTTTTAACTTGCGTTTCAAATGATTACGCTTGGCCTCCAACTTTTTCTGACAGTGCTCCCGTTTTTCGCGTTTGTGCCTCTCTTCACTTGAACTGGTCGATCTTCTTAGAGCCGCCGACGGACGCGATTTCTTACGACGATGTCTACGCTCGCTATCGGAACTGCTGTAGGAGCTTGATGATCCAGAGTCCGAATCTGAACTACTACTGCTTTCACTACTTGACTGGGCCTGACGTGCCTTTTTGTAGCGTCTCAAGGCCTCTTTCGACTTTTTATCCATTTTATCGCTTCAGTAGTGTTAAGCGATTAAATTTTCAGTTTTTGTTTTTAAAAAAAGAAGGATATTTTTAATATTTTTCACTTTTTTCAGCAACTTTTCGTGAAAAATGGCGACACACAAATATAAATATTTTAGCTGATTTTATGTTATTGATTAAGCGCCACCAGGTGGTTGATAGTGGTATTACAATAATAATAACAGGCTGACATTATTTGTTCTCTTTGTACATACAGCTTACAGTTAGGGCAAGTAATATAAGAATCTCTTCGATTCAACATTAAAAAAGTAAAAATTCTGAGGACATATTCTATGTTTGAAACAATTTTAGTTATAATAATATATGGCCATGTAGTTTTTTGGTACTAAATTTTTTCCTGTATTTTCAAAACAAAATACAAATAAAAGTTTATATTGTTAGTAAGAAAAAATAATAATAAAACGACTTTTATGTTGAAAACTTTTAAAATTAACATAATAACATAATTTTTATATATATATTTTTCTTTTTGATTAAAAAAATTTTTTTTTTATATACATAAATACTGAAAAATGAAAAGTAAAAAGATTTTGATTAATTTAGTTTTATTATTGTTTTATATATAGACTTTGGGTAACTCTTTGAGTAAATACCAGTAACCATAAATTTACTTATATTATTTTTAATAATATCTCTATTTGAGGAAAAATATTATTATTTTCTCGATTTATGAAAAATTAATAATAATAACACATTGTCATAATAAGCAATAATTTTAAGGTTATTTCAAATAATTTCCTTGCATTTTCTTTTTATTATTTTTTAAATCATGGCAGATTAAAATATTTTTTAATTTGTCAATTTAATATAAATATGTACATACAAACGAACATGATAAATTGTTTTAAAAATTTGTGTTTTCAAGATACATACATACATATGTATTCTAAGAGAACAAGAAGATCGAAGAAAGACCTTCATGCTTCACAAAACTATTAACAAAATATAAACTTAGAAAAAGGTGTTTCAGTCACAAATGTTACTTCGAAAAGCTTTTATAAATCTTGTATATAAATGTTTTTCTATTGTTTTTAAATTCGATAATGATTCAAATGGTAATAAATTTTTTACGACATACATATAACTTTATGTTTTTTGAAAAATAAAAATATATATTTATTATTATTATTACACCATTTAATAGGAGAGTGTGTTTATTATTAAAATTTTATTTTGCCATTGGAACAAATTCATTTAATTTTGCTTTTAATTTGTCCACAAATGATCAATAAATATTCAAAATGACGGTGTACAAAAACATGACATATTTGTAAATATATCATAAATCATCACATGCAGTTGTTACGTGATTTTGCACGGAATAAAAAAAAAATTTAAAAGGAAATAATTGCACAAAGAGAAAAAGTTTAATAAAAATTCAAAATAAAATTTTAATTTATCAAATATTTTCAATAAATTTGATAACTTATAAAACATGTTTACCTTTTTTATATTTACAAAAAGTATTCAAAATAATTTCTATATTATTTAACTCGGTTTATAGAAAAATTTCAATAACATTTTTAAAATTTTTAATAATATGGAAATTTTTTAACAAAATCTTAATTTATCAAATATATGTTAAAGTTTTTTGTGCCGCATATCTATTTTTAAACTTTTTTTAAAATAAGATATTTAGTAAGAGATGGTTTTTGTTATAAAAAAAGTTTTTACACATTTATTTCATTTTATTTCATTCATTTTTTTTCAACTTCATTTCTTGACCTATTTTTTTTGTCATTTCAAGCTTTAAATAATTAAACAAATTAACATTAGTTGATAAATTAAAACTTTTGCATATTTCTGAAAATAGTCTTCTCTATTTTTAAAAATCTAGAAAATATATACTTAATAGAATTGCAAATAAAAATTAAAGAAATTACAATTTATATTGTATGCCCCTTACAACCTGTGGTGAAGTGTATAAAAATATGTGATGTTTAGGATTAGGAAAGAAGAGAAGTGACATCACTGCTAGGTTGGCAAAGTTAATACAATATATGGTCGAATTTCGACCACTTAACGACTAAAATTTTAAAAAAAATTCTCTATTTATAGAAAATATTAAAAATCTTAATCTGTCACGCAGTGCTATTAAATATTTGTATGTTTTTATGTACTAAATTTAGACACATTTGCTATGAATTTAAGTTAGAAAATTATGTGACATGTGCTTGTCAAACATACCTTTTGTTTTACATAGAACATACATGCATACATATTTATATGTACATACATATGTATGTATGTTATTATCATATATTTGCGCATTAATTTGTGAAATAATTTTAATGGATTTAAATTTTATTACATAAATTTACTATCAATTCTTACGAATTTATTTGAATTTATTAAATCTTGAAAAACTCACTTCAATATTCTTAGTTTACTCTATGATACATATTTTCAGCACAATGTCACTAGAAATTTATCAAAGTTAATTAAAAAAAAACAATAGATATTTCCAAATGTTTTCGTTTAAAAACTTTGTCATCTCAATTTTTATATCATACTTATAAATAATGTTTAAAATGCTCTAAATATCATTTTAAACATCAATCATTAGAAATACGGAACATATTTTATTTGCGAATAATTCCTTTTTATTTATCAAAACTAGCATGTTATTAAAAAAATGTTTTTTCATTCTTTTTTGTTTTAATTAGCTTGTTCAACAAATTTTAGATAATAAGACAAAATACAACATAACGTTTTTAATTGTCTGTGTACACATGTATGTATGTACATACATATTTTGTTAAAGAAATGTTTTTCTTTTCAATTGATTCAAGACAGTTCTGAACAATTGCACCCACAAATCATGAAAATATTACAAACAGCTGTATGTTAATGTCACAATTTGAAATAATGCCTTTCGTCATTCAGTTTCATCAAAAATTTTTCTTCTGTTCATTTCAGTTATTTCTTTGCAGCTTGAGCAGAGGAGAATTGTTCTTAAAATTTTTATTCATTTCGAAAATTTTATAAAAAAAAAACAAATTAAAGATATGCATGTGAAATAAAAAATATAATTATTGGCAATGAACTAAATGATGTTATGCTGTTTTTATTTCATTTTTTAAGATTTTGTTGGCTTTGAGCATAATGAATTGCTATAGCCTTTGCCTAATTATAGTCGATAATGCTGTTAGAATGTTACTGTCACACTCAGCAACATATGAAAAATCTAAAGAGAGTTAGGTTTAACAAAAAAAAAAGCGAATGTGTGTTGGTAATGTGAATAATATATTTTTGTTGTTTATTATTTGATGTGACTTTTTTTCGAGTCTTAGTATTTTTATATGCCTAAACAAAATTTAAAATTTAATATTCATAGAGCATTTAGCGAAAACATTAATAGGTATAACAATATTTTACAAAATGTGTTTTTTATTGATACATATACATACATATATGTATATCATATTTTCGTACCTAAATAAGTACATATGTATGTATGTACGTAACATTTGACTCGTTTTTTAAATCTTGGGGAAAAAAACGATTTTTGCAATAACAATAAAAACTTAATAAAAAATGTCATTAATTTCAAGGATGATTGGTTTAATTGTTTTGCAGATATTTTATATTTCATGTATATTCGCACATACATATGCACGTCGTGCATACATACATACATATGTATGTATGTAAGCAAATAGATCTCGAAATTTAATGGATAAAGTGTGTGTCATATACATAAAAGGAAAGAAAAATTCAAGCAATAAAAGTTTCTTTAATAATTCGTTTCTAATAAAATAATTTTTTTTTTTAATTTTTATATTAATTAAATTTAAATAATGGAAAAACAATATTGGCTAAATGTGGCGCTTTGATCTCGAAATCTTTAATTTAAGAATTTTTTAATTTATTTTCTTAACAATGCAAATAATATACATATATACATACATATGTACATAAATACACATGTACATATGTACATATGTTTGTACATATGTACATTTAAATTATTTTCAGCAAATAAAATACATAGATATACATACATATATACATACATATGTATGTATATATGTACGTAGATACATATATTCAAAAAAACGGCAAAAAGGATACATAATTTGCATTTTTGAAATAAATAAGAAAATTGAATATTTTTAGAAATTTCTAATAAGAAACAAAAAATGTCCAAATTATTAAAAAACAAAATATAAAAAAAAAAATCCTGTTTTTCTTATGGTATGTATGTGTATACATGTTCATATATACATACATAAATATGTATATTTTTTTAAACGGAGACAACTAGCAATTACACAGTGATGGTACTACTCTTACTAACAAGTGTCTAACAAATGTCACACTTTTTTTAAAAACTGTCATGTTCTTGTCAATATATATTTCAAAATAATGAGAAAAACAACAACAACAATATAAACATATGAATCATGCCGAACACACTATTAACAGTAATAAATATGTTTGGTTTTCATCATTATGATTCTCCATACTTACCGTTACAAAAGTAGAAATTGTGCTTACATATGTATGTATGTATGTAGTATTGTTGGCAACATATTGTCGCTCACCCACATGCACTCACTTAATAATTTGTTTTTGCTCTTTTGCAAGTTCTTTGACACATTTGCTTATTTGTTTTTGCTACTGTTGTTTTCACTAGTATGAAAGTGTTTATTCGAAAAATAAACAAAACTATGAATGAAATAATAATAAAATTAATTGGAAATAAGAAAAATATATTTTTTCTAATATGAATATTATTTTCTTGTTAGGCAGAATTGTTTTGGATGATAATTTATAAAATGTGTAAATAAATAACAATATTTTAAAGAATGTTTCTGTAAATAGATAATTTTACGAACTGTTGCCAAAAGCTGAGAGTTAAATTATTGTAAAGAAAATATAGTTTATTGAAATTATTCTGTTAAATTGAAAATTTATTAAAAACTTTCTACACCTAATTAAGGTAAAAACCAAGTAAGAGCGCTTTATTCGGCTATGGCGAATCCTATATACCCTTCACTACGTGTGTTTATGAATGTATCTATATGTGTATACATATTAGAAAAATTTTTTCGAAACACACAAATATAATTATTTTGGTGTAAAAAAACAAAAAAAAATGTTTTTTTGCTTATATCTCAAAAATTTTTTTTCTTTAAAATTCCACACATTTATAATAATTTTTGAGTAAAAAAAAATAAAAATAGTTGGTAGTTGTTTTTTTTTTGGCTTATATCTCGGTCAGTTATTAAGCGATTTTACTGGTTTCCAATAGCAAACATCTCAGGAAAATTTCTGATTGTTTTATGTGAATAACGTTTCCGTACAAAATTCGGGGGGCTGAGAAAACTTGATTTCAACAGGCTAAATCGACTTCCCTATCTATAAGGATTCAGAATATATATACGTTATGGGGTCGCAAATAAATATTGTAGAAATTGCAAATGGAATGACAAACTTACTCTGGTGAAGGGTATAATAACATTTTTTTTTTTAAATTTTTTTCTTAAAAGAAACTATTTAACGAAAATGTTTCTTATCTAGAGAAGAATTGTCTTTTTTCTTTTCTCAAATAAAAATTTCTGGAAAATTTTTTACAAATAAAGAATTTATCAATAAACAAGTTATTTTAGATTCCCTTAGAAAACTTATTAGCCATATTTTTTTGAAAGAATTTAATGGCAAAATTTATTATACAAAAAAAGTATACTATTTCTATAATAGCAAATTTTTACATAATTTTGGAAATTAATTATTTTTAATATTTTTGTACCTTCCATTAATTTTGTTTTTTTTAATAATTTTCTTTTTAAAATTTTTAGAGTTAACAAAAATGTTTAAACAATTTCCTGATCTTTTTTAATATTAAAATAAGCATAAAGTGTCTAAAACAAGAGAATTTGTTTAATATTTTTTAAAAATGTTGTTTTATAAGTAAAAAAAATAACTGCCAGTAAAAAATATTTATTATTTTCTTTTTGTATGCATATTTGACAGTTTTGATATAACAAGTTTCTCAGCAAATGGGAGTAAGACATTGGCAACAATGCAAAAAATTTCTTCTGGGCTTTTCTTTGATAACCAAAAATAAATTATTGTAAATTTGTTATATTTGATTATATATGTATGTAGGTTTATAATATAAATTGTTTAATTCTAAAATGCTGATTTTAATTTTAAACTCTTAACTAGACTATACACAGCATGCATACATACAGACATACATATTATTTTTGCATTCAAAATCTTTTAAAATTTAAACTATAAAAAAAAACTAAACATTTATTTTTAAATGTAATACAAACACTCTTTGATCTTTTAAAATAAATAAATTTCAATTATATATAAGATAATTGAACTTGTTATTTTACGACTTGAATGGAAAAAAGCAATGAAAAATATTTACTACAATTATTTAGATTAAAATTAATTATTCACCATTATCGTGATTATCTGTTTTCACATGTACATAAATCATGTGCAAATAAGCATTTTTTAATGAGATATTTGCAATGTGGCAGTGCTTAAAGGAGGACAGCACTGACCGCCTTTTGGGTGTAACACATTCGAATTTATTTCGTTAAGCACTTCTATTCCACTCACTTTAAAAATATTTCCATATAAAAAAAACCCATGAAAAGTTTTAACAGACCTAGTATGAGTGTATGTATGTGTGTTTTTGGCATCATGAAAAGGTCATTGTACTGTTATTAGAAAACAATTGCTTAAAATGTTTGAAAATTTTATTTGTATTTTGTTGTTGTAACAAAAAGGAGTGACATGGAAAATTTGTATTTAATTTAAGAAAACGTATTCTTATAACGAAACATTTACCATTTTTAAAACCTATTTTTTCTTACATATACATATGAACATAATGACGTGCTGTTAACCTTTGACCATCGACACATATATGATACACACACATACATGAATGAATCTCTATAATATATTTGATTTTTGTTTGAAGACATTTAATATCTGACACCTACATTTATTGACAAAGTACCCCTTAATACAGTTAAGTTCGGACATAATGAATATTTGCGATATTAAAAATAAATCGATATTTTACATTCAGGATTGCCATGGATTTATTATAATTAATTTAAGAGCAGTTGAACAAATAAATGATTTTGTGTTGCACTGCTGATTTACATATTTAGTATACATATACACACGGACACAGTTTTCATTGCATAACCAAGAATGCAGTGGAGTCTGTTTAATAATTTCTAACGGGAAATTTGATGATAATAAAGCAATATTTGTACTTTTAGCTTATCATTGGCCTTTTGTATTTGTTTGTTACTTTTTGTTATGGTGTAAATAAACGAAATGCTTTTTTTCTAAACATAACAAATTTTACACCCAATACTGTTATTTGCAAAAGGAAGAAGCGATCAATTGCTTAGAAACAATGAAAAAATTTCAATAGAAATCAATAGCAGCATTATTATTTTTCTTCTATTGAGATCATAAAATATATAAAATTTTTTTAATCTTATAATATTATACGGCATTTTTTTCTGTGCGAAGAAAACGCCATTAATTCAAATATATTTCCACCTTCTTACGTCGGTTTTTGCTAATTTTAATCCTAATTTTTTCTATAGAAATATATTTTGAAATTCAAAAAAAACTAAATTTTAGTTTTATTTCTTGATAATAAAATAAATTAAACTTGTTGAGCATAAAAATTTGCAAATTAAATTAATTACGAATGAACATTTAGACTATTTTTCATGTTTAAAATTTCCAATACGAAAATATTTGATTTTAAGAAAGTTTGGCGTCAACAAAATTTAAAATAAAAAAAAAATAATTTGTTATGTTCAATCAAGCGTTTGTTAAATATAAATTTTAAAAGATATGTGTTGATTTGCTTGAAAAAATTTTAGTTTATTTATTAATTTTTTTTAAAGGCCAAAAAGCAGAGTGTTACCTACGAAACACATCCATTGCTATCGCTGTTTTTACACACAATTCCCATTACAAGGTATCGGACAAATTTAATTAAAAAAAATCATGCCTATAATTGTAGAACAGGGTGATGCCATAAGAGACAGTTAAGGTCGAGGCGACTTGTTTCAAGGGCTTACAACTAGAAAGAAAAATTGCAACTTTAAATGCCGGTTCAACATTATTTGTTATAAAATCATGTCTGATTTAAATTGCAATGATCATTATTTGTAGGATGATCATTTATAAAAGTGCTTCCTTAATGTTCGTGTTCTTTTCCCATAGTTCATTAAAATTTTTTAATAAATAATTTATTAAAAAAATTTTTTATATATAAAAAAAATAATTCAAACTAAAATTTTTTTATAAAAACTGAAATTTTCTATTAAAAAATTATATGAAAAATTTTAGAAAAAAACATCAACATAAAAAAGTATTTTCAACAAAATAGAAAGTTATAAAAAAT
>NDXZ01068697.1:0-14395 GCA_003055125.1 Paykullia maculata | reverse complement strand
ATTTTACACATCACATATGCAGGTTCATACATACATAAATATAGTTTATTTCTGTAGACAACAACAACAACGTTAAAGTAACTGCTAATAATAACAACTATTTATCCGAATATACATACATCCATTCATATGTACATTTATAGAAAAAAAATAGAGGAAAAAATATAAAAGTTAGTTTTAAATCATTTGAAATAATTTTTAATTTTCATTAATTGAATATTAAAAATAATAACAATCTTACAACCTACGAATTTCAACTTTAAGCTTAGTCAGTGCTCGACAAAGATATCAGTTCTTTATCACAAGTCTAAAGTCTACATCTACATCAGGTCAATGTGTTGCTTTTAGTTTTCTTAGGTAGTTTAACTATTAATTATTTGACTATTAACGAAAGAAACATTCAGGATAATGAGCATTCGCACACGAGAACAAGATTAACAAGAACAACATTAGGCTTATAGGCAAGAGAGACGAAAAAAAGGCCAAAAAGTACATTTCTCTTCGCCTCTCTTGCCTAAAAGCTTTATTTTGTTCTCGTTAATCTTTTTCTCTTGTTTAAATGCTCAGTGTATATAAAATATAGTATAAGAATATAAATCTTTCACTTTTCAACATATTACACATCTCAAGAAAGTGCGTAAAAGTCATTATAACCTAAAAGTGAATGTAGCTTTAAATACGATCGAAGTTAGTCTATAAATGTGGACTTAATATTAGTTGAGTTATTCCCAAAAATTAAAGAAGCTTTAACAACACAAATTTGTCCATTAAGTTAATGTTTTCAAGAGGATTGTTGTTACTTATTGTATTTTTTGAGTGTATTACAAAAAATATGTTTGTAATTTTCTGCATATAAGATACATATACATACATACATAGATAAATACACAAAATTTGCATAATAAAACAAAAGAATTTTTATGTGAAATATAACAAAAAAGATAAAAGCTCAAAAATAAATTGCGTTTATATAAATTTACGAGGCAAAAATCAAACAAATATATTGAAAATATTTAAAAAACTTTAAAAAAGTCGTTTTTGGCAATTTTATTTTATTTGCAATATTTCATACATTATATTGTACCTGTACTGTTTCTGTTTTTTATATATTTAAAAAAAAGCTAAAATACACTCAAGTAATAAAAGGCAATCAATAATAAAATAAATTATTTCGTTTCTTTTTTTTGGTTTAGTTAAACTTTTGCAAAAAAAAAACATACGAGTACATTTGTCTTGATTTTAATGTAATGTATGTACATTTAAATACATATATAAAGGAATCTAAAAAAAACATAATATGAAAACATAAAAAAATGAACACTTAGATACTCCGAGATAAAAAGATGTGAAGAAAAATAACTTGCAGACAATCACAATAACAAAAGCAAAACAAGTGAATTATTTCAAATATCTTCCGGGTGATTTAAGATGACTTGATGATTGATATTTAGATTAAAAACGCCACAGTTTACAATGTAGAAATGTAAGAAAACAACTTACACCAATTTAAAGCAAATATACATATTCATATGTATATATTTAGATGAAGAAAAAATATCAGCATCAATCCAATGCAGTTTTTGTTTTTGTGGTTTTAAGTTTTATCAATAATGGGTGCATTAAGTTATTTGAGATAAACACTTTAAGTAGGACAGTGGATTAAGTTGATGTATCACTAAATTGATTGCTTAAAATAAAGCAGTCAAACAATTTTTATTTCTTTTATCGAGAAATTATATTGAGTAAAATTTAATAGTTCAAAATAAAATTACATAAATAGATAATAGAGCAAACAATTTTTTAAGATAGATTGTTGATATTAAGACGCATACAAACACTTTATTATGGGTCAATTCGTAAACAAATAAAAAAACATCAAAAAACATTTATTAAAAATTATAATTCAAATAAAACATTTTTATTTTTGCATTATCTGATTTCCATATTAAATAATTTGCAATTACAATTCACTGCGCTATTTCCAAATACTCCTGGCGTGTTTGCTTAATAATTTTATCATACCAGTCAGAGTTTTTATCATTGAAAAACGTTTCAGTGTTATTTTCAAGAGACTTAAAATTAGTTGGCGAATCATTGTTAGTTAGAGTTAAGTTATTTTCGGAACTATTCTGTTTTCGGTATTTATTTGTTAAATCATCACCATTTGTTTTCTTTGATACAGTAATAGGTTTTGCTCTTAAATCTCCATTGAAATTTTCTTTAACATCTACCCGCGGCACTTGAAATGGTACGATAGGAAATTCTGATGGTATAAATCGATTAACTGTTTCGAAGCTCAATGTGCTATTTGTTACAATTTCATTTGCTATCAAAGGATCTGTACCATTAATTACTTCCAATATAGCCGGGTTGACTATTTCCTTTTCTAATTGTGAAGGATTTAAATCAATACCGTGTTCCTTCTTTATTGGCTCCACTGGCAATATTATTGCAGTTAAATTTAATTTTTTTTCATAATCATTTTTGTTATCAAGTGTAGGCTGTATGGACTTTAAAAGTTTTTCCATCAAGATAGTTGGTTTCTTAGTAGCCCAGTTTTCTTGCCGTTTTGGTTCATCGCCGGGTTCGAAATTTTGAGTTTGACTTAGGTAACCGAGGTCACGAGAAGCCAAGTAGTGAGTAACCATAACACTGCCATCAGGACGCAAATACCCGTATGAACCGTCTGTTGTATCATTAGCATAACGACGTTCATCACGAAACTGTATGTTGTCAGAGTCTTTGTCATTTACTTCAAAGCCAAAAGCATACGAATTGGGACCTGTTTAAAAAAAGTGGATGTTAAAATAAAGTAAGACAAGAGAGCTTTAAAAAAGCTTTTCGTATTAAAATATACCAAAAATATTGTGTCGGTAATATGTGATTGCTGCATTGTTACGTCCATCATAATTTTTTTTTATTGCGGTTGGCAGCGTTTTACTGCCTGTCCGTAGTATCTGTTGGGTAACTAAAAGGCACTAAAAGAAAGATAAAAGTATAGTTTAAGGAGTGAAAAAATATTAACTGCAAAATATAATAAACATTTTAAACATACACACTTTATTTTTATTTAAATAACAATAAATACAAAATTTTAGCCATTTTATGCTTTGTATAAATTTATTCTTGAAATTCATATGATGCACATGGACCGTAATAGATACATACATATTAACACTATCTGTATTAAATGTGTTATCATTTTAAGGCATAAAAATTAAACTTAAAATTAAATTTATTTTTTTTATAATTAAAAAGTTTTTTTAAAGGTGAGAAAATCTTTTAAATATCCCTAAAAAATTTATTGGAGATAATTTAAACCGTTAATACAATAAAGGTTTTATATTTTTTACTATTTTACTAAAAAAAAACCTAAAGAAAGAAATTGTCCTCAAAATTTTTGAAACGAATTTCAATGCAAAAAAATCAAAATTAAAAAAAACGGCTTTGCCAAATCTTAATACACATGTAGGTATGTAACAAAAAGTGTATTTACGTATCTATGTATGTATAATCATTTGTACGTATATAGTATTTACATGTCCTATATACTATTTAATTACATGGTAATTTAAATCTTAGAAAGTTTGTTTATTTTATTATATAAATTTTTGTCTGTATTCTCGATCAATTAGTCCAATTTTTTTCGAATATGTCTGTAGTTTATCCAGAAGGTTGCTTAAATCTTAGCTGGTTGTTCATAGATGTTGGTGTTTTCAATACCGTTTTTTTGGGATTTTGTATATAGCATCAAACAAAAGTTTGATTTCATATACAATTAGGAGCTACAAAAAGTTTATTTCAACCAACACTTGGACATGGTTAAATCGACTTCTCTATCTATAGGGATCCATAATATATATATTATTTATGGGATCGCATATGAATATTGTAGAAATTACTCGTGGTAAACTTATTAAAAAAAAGTTACTGTAATTAATTTGATAAAAATATACTTGTGGACTTATAAGAAAACAGTTTATTTCAAAAGAGAAAATTCTACAAAAACATAAATTTTATGCCAGTGGCCAGCGACGCTGACAAAGTTGCAGACAGATGCAACATGAATTATATTTGTCATAAATATTTTAAGTAGTAGACGAAAGTGTTACCAGTAGATAATTATTCCGATTGATCATCATAACACTTTTTGTAAAAGTGCTGCAAAAGTGTAAAAAGTTAAGGTAAAAGATACAAATATAAAGTTTGCTAAGAATTACTATTTTTAAGAATCTTTGTAGCAATAATACTCACTCAGAAATCATGTTTTAACTATAAATTACTAAAACCAATATTGGTAGTATTAATTTATATTCAAACTTAAAGGTGTCTAAGCATTTAAACATTATCTACTACTAAGACCTCTGTTAAAATAAGAGCCTTTCTTAGTAGCTCTCGAAATGACTTTAGAATTATACTTTTTTTTAGTTAATAAGCAAATTCGAGATTTAAGACAATATTCGTCATTCTAAATCTAAATTTTACTAAAATTTTATTTTGATTTTACCATTTGACAAAATTACAAAGTGTTTTTAATTAGCACAGGTCATTTAAATAAAATGATGAACATTACTTATGAATAAAAAAATTTTAAAAATATTAATAATGATTTAAATGATGTGTTTCAATTTTTTTCCTTCAAATACATATACATATGTAGTTCATCAAACAATTGTAATATCTTAAAGTTCTTCTTTAAAAAAAACGAAAATACGACTTTTAACTTTTAACTTTCAACTTTCTTTACTTACAATAAAAACATCACGTGCTTTGTTTAACATAATACGTTTAGTAATTTGTTTTTGAATACTGCAAATTTTTATTTATTATTATTTTTTTAACAAACTACTTAACTTGAATTGTTAAATAATTTGGTGTGTTTCAGATTTAACTTATTAAATTATACTACATGACAGTAAAGATATTCTATTAGATGACGATCTTGCTCTTTTATAATTTTTATTTCTGCTATTTTTTCTTATTTCAAAAGGCGTCAATTGAGTATGATTTCTCCTAATTGTTTTTGTGAAAATAAAAAAAGGTAAGTGATTATAGTACTCAAATAGTTTGCAAACATTGCTATTAATTATTAACTAAATGTTAATCAACGGTCATGGTTAAAGCTTATAAATAGTTTTTACAACGACGCGTAAGGGGTTTAAAAAAAGAATAATCAATGAAAAGGCAATAGAAGATAGTAAATAGCGTCATGTTCGTGAGTTAAGACTTTTGTTCTAATATATAAAATCACTGAATAAAATTGTCCTATCTGAAAGTTATAGCTAAAGAAATGAATAACAACTTTATAAATTTTTTAAACAATTTTTTTTATATATTTTATTTACATAAATATTTTGTTTTGCTGCAATTGATTTGTGAATATTAATCGTAAGAACATATACACAGGTAAGTAAAACATAAAAATTATAAACATATAAAGTATAAAAATATCAAATAGTATAATATTTATACAAACATATAAGAGAAAAAGAGCAAAACATTAGTATTCACTCTTTAGAATGCTTAAAAAAAATTTATTTACAATAAGAGAACTTCTTGTAAACACTTAGTTTAAGAAATATAGAGAGAGATTCATTGTATACACAGAAGTTAAGAGATAGAGAGATTCTAAAAGTATTAGAATCATTATAATATTTATGTACATAGAGTCTGAGTATAAGTTATTTAAGTTGTTTTAGAACTAATATTACATGAGATTTGAAAATTTATAGATATAAAATAATATATAAATGCACATGAAACTTGTTTTTAAATATTAGATTATTTACATTTGAGGAGAGCAAATATCATAAATGACAGCCAGAGAAATAGAATGAAAAGTATGTGAAAATTAGAAAATAAATTTGAGAAGTTGAAAATATTTTTAGTTATTGCACAGTAACCGGTTGAGTAAGAAATTAAAGTCTCTTTTCGTTTACGTTAAAAGATCCATACATTAACAGTGATAAAGTCCTTAAATATCAGAAATTTCATAAAGAGAGTTAAAGCCTTGCAAAACATCACAAAAGAGAAAAGTTATTCTTAAGAGTCTTATAAGGGTTTATGCTCATAAAATGGCACCGTGAACATGACCAGCATAAATATTATGCAAAAAAGCAAAAAAAAATTAACAGACTTTCTTTAAAAATATTAAACCCTTTTTAAGCTTTTCTTAAACCAGAACAGGGGTGACTTAAATAAGAAAAAATATTGAAAAACATAAAGAGCAACAAAGTTCACTAGATAGCAAGAGATATATAAATAAATATTTACAAACGTGAAATATAATTAATTAAAGTTAAGAATAGACTATGAGTATTTAGAACATAAAATTAATAGACGGTGGTTTTCTTCAATGCTCTTCATGATTTTTACAACATTTTTCTATTTTGTCTTCACTCCTTTCTTTTCAACGACAAGGCTTTAGTTACCCGTAATTGAAAACAAATCTCTTAAATATTGTTAGTAATATGTTCTACACATTAGGAAATACAAAGAGAACCAGTTAGAGTGTAAAAGAAAATTATTGATTTTTTTTTAAGAACTGAGAAAAGAACTTAATGAAATTATTATTATAAAAAACTACAATGAAAAATAAAATCGTTTGATTCCTTTAATAGGAAACGAGAAAAAGAAAAAAACTTGGGTAGATGAAGGTTTAAAGTCAAAGTTTTTTCCCTTTTCTGTATTATTTCCTTTGTTTCTTCGTTACTACTTTCGCTTTGTATCAATAACTTTGTAACTTAATTACTTAGAATTTGTTTAAATGTATTGATTAAAAAAAATTATTATTAAATTTCTAGACAATTTTAATAAAAAAAAACCATACCATAATCCAGTTCATTGCAAATTTGTCCCTTCCTTTCTTCCTTTCTTTAAACGTCCCTTTCAGCTTGTCATTTCATTGCATTTTGTTTATTTTTCATTTCCGTTTCGTTTCATTACATTACATCCCTGACATTTCTTTTTTTTACCTTCTTTTATTAAATTTTATTATCGTTTTTTTTGTGGAGTATTTAGTAATGATGTAACAATGGGGAAGGAGCATGAGCGTAGACGGGAGCATGTACAGGTGCAGCAATGACCTTGGGTGCGGTCTTATGTACAACGGCGTTAAAACCATTGTGATCATCGGCAGTATAGTCGACGGTACGTACGGAACCATCAGGTTCAACCAAAGAATATTGACCCTTTACGACATCGCCATCGCGTTCTTCAGCTTGTGATTTAATGTCACCGGTATGGGGATCTTTAATGCCATAATTAAAAGAGTATTTGGGATAGGCCTAAAAAAGAAAATGAAAATTAATTTATCTGAAAAATTAGTTTATCTTATTTTATTTATACCACTGGCTCTGGATGAGCATGTGCTAAGACTGGAGCATGCGCTAGTACAGGAGCAGCGTGTAACAATGGTGCATGACCGTAATGTCCCAACTCAATTGGAATGGCTTGGGCGGCAGCAAAAAGTAAAGCAATAGCAACTAAATACTATGAAAAGGAAAAAAGTTATTTTTTTTTGCAAACAACTTGTTTTTATTAAATTTAAAAATACGAATTACACATGAGAAATTCGAAGTTTAACAACTTAAACAAGAAATAAAATATTTCAAAAATAACAAATCTTAATAAACATTTTCTTAATCCTCATTCCACAGAGTGTTCTTTAGTATATCAACGTTTGAAAAAATGCAACATTTTTTGGCTGGAAACCTATCATTAATGACGAGGATCATCATCGATGAGGACTATAGCGTTGTCCTGCTAAGCCAAAGCAAATACCACAACTAAAATTCCAATTAAATGGAATAGTTAATAGTTACTTTTCGCGCTGGTGACCAAATTCATCGCTAAAATTTTTGTTTGCTTTTCAATTTGATTTTTATTGTGCGTGTAAAACAAAATTTTATTATGTCAGAAACAACTGGCATTGTGCCAAATATCTTGGAAACTTTTGTATACCAGCTGGAAACCTTGTAAATGAGTTAAGTCAACTGTTCAGGCTTGGTTTTGAA
The DNA here is from genome assembly GCA_003055125.1 of Paykullia maculata. Lineage (NCBI taxonomy): Eukaryota > Metazoa > Arthropoda > Insecta > Diptera > Rhinophoridae > Paykullia > Paykullia maculata. Next base: position 6,380 of record NDXZ01068697.1, on the reverse strand, counting down.
GACTTAAAAACAACTTAAACTTCCTCCTTTTTAAGCCATAATCAAGTGTCAAGTAGCGAAGACTCACTGTAAAATTTAGGCTGAAGAAATTTTATTATAAGACTTTTGATCTTTTCAAAAAAAAAAAACTTCTTATTAAAGTTTTGATATTGCAAGTTTTATTTTAGAAAGTCTTAAATAATTTTTTTTTTTTAAACTTTAGAACAATTTTAGGATTCTAATATAAAATTTTAACCACAACAAAATAATTAGAGACTAAATTTTTAATAAATTGACTTTTTAAATTTCAAAAAATTATAAAACAAGTTGACTAATCAGAAAGTTAAGTATGTTTTTTCGAAAACTCATAAGAACTAAAACCCTGTTGCTTTTAAAATTTTTTCACAAACTTTCAAATGAGCTTCAGCAGAATAATTGGACATTTCTTAATTAACTTGAAACATTTATTTGTATCCACTTTTAATTACTTTGAAATCCATTTTCCTCTTACTTTAAATCGCATTCTTTAAATATTTTGTATTTATATTAGATTTTAGAGATTTCTTAAGAATTTAAAGTTTTTTTCAATATATGTACCTTCATCTTAATATTTTTATTACTTCTTTTATTTAAATCACAAATAAGGACACGTACACACGAGATCTTTGCGAGAGATTAAAAATGTAAAAAATATATAATTAAATTCACAAAATCAATAAAAAATAAAAATTGTAAGTTTTGTTTGTTTAATTCTTTTCGCTTTTATAAGCTCAATCACAACAATAAATAGGTGTCTTGATAATTATTATATTTAATACACACCGTTTGCAAGAAAACGTTAAACTGATGATTATTCCAAGTGACCAAAACTATTTATATACGTTACAATTCCAATTGCAAATACTGCTAAATAGCGACTGCAGCTTCAAAACCTTTAAATGAGACAAACAACGACAGCAAATACCAAAGCCGTTGCAGAAACCAATAGTAACAACAACAACGAAAAGCTGCAAAGAAAACAACAAACATTAGTTAAAAGATGCAAACAGATATAAGCTCTCTAACAATGCCACAAAGCATACACATATGTATGTATCTATATGAATGTATGTATGTACATAACTGCACTTACATGAACTAAAGTATCTATGAGTTTAAGTACTGGCTGCCAGCATAAGAGCTTACTAAAATGCAGTCATCAATATGGTAAAAATTGAACAAACAATTTTTTTTGTCTTTGCTTATTATTATTTTATAATAAACGCCACAAATACATGTTTAGAGATTTGAGCTTGTGAGATTTTAGAGCCTACGAAAAAACCACGCATGTGCAAAAGCCTTACATGAGTACTAATAGCGAAAATCCCAACTAAATACTTAACACACGTTCTTTGTACGTGTGTGTGTGTTTTCTATATAGGAAACGTACAGTGGAAATTTTTACTTAAATTATGTTATTAAAATTCGACATAAATAGTACCCAAAGTCATGGATCTCAAAATATAATTTTTTTTCCAAAATTTTTTTTAAGAATATATAAACATAAATCGGTTTATAATCTGGATAATTATAATTTTACAGATAATCAATATGTTTGTTTTCTCGATATATAAATATCCTTCATCTTTATCAGCGTCAACTTGGGTGCCCTCTTTTTAAGTCTTTTTAAGTCCCGCCCACGATTACCCAGAAAGTCTAATTTAATTGATTAAAAAAATAAAACATTATTTATTTTGATTTCTTTAATTACAGTTTTGTAGTCAAATTTCCATAGTAATTGAGATAATTAAAACATTTATATTTTTATAAAACTTTCGATCAATTCAAACTTTATTTTAAATAAATAATTTTTATTTTCTTTTAACTTAAATTGGAAAGTAATATTTTGAAAAACAAACGTTAGTTATTCAAATACTAAGTAGTTGACTGATATTATTCTTTTCGTAAGAGGTGCTAATTAACACATCATTGGCAATTAAAATCAACTTTAAGGTTTTATTTTTATTTTTTCATTGATACTGTTCAGTGCACTCTTTTATGTTGCAGCGAAAAAAAAAATAATCTAAGTGGCTTTTGGTTTAAACTTTTAAAGTCTAAAGGTGTGTCGCCAAGATATTTTGTGCTGCATTCATTTACTGCGAACTGATTTTTGCAACTGCTTATGTTTAGGCGTCATTATAATCTATTAAGTATGTATTTGCAATTAAACGTTAGATTTGAAGGTGGAGGTAAAGTTGATATAAACACACAAAAATATAAAATAAACAAAAATAAATCCAAATAAGCCCCTTCTCAGTTACAAAATATATTGTGTTTTTTTGTTATTTCACTTTTATTGAAATTTATTTCTTCAGTTGTGCCAAAGGAAAAAAGTTAATAAATTAGGTCTCTAACTTTAAAAGGTGGAGTTCTTAAAAAAAATATTGGTTGTCTAGCATTTCATACTTAGTAATCGGTAACACTATTCTCTAAAAAAAATTATTAGAAGCCAGGCTTATGGGTTACTTTCAAACTGACCTGGCCTAGTGCCAGCCTTTTTCTCTGTACAAGTAAGTAAGTGTGTACCGGCAAAATAACTAAAGAAACTTATTTACGTATATAAATATGTATCTAATGTTACGTATAACTATACCAACATATGTATGTACAAAAAAAAAACGTACATATGTGGCACTTACAGAACGTTTGTGTTCATTAACATTCGTTTTGAATTTATTTTAGAGTAAAATTTGTTTATTTAAGTTTTTGTGCATTTGACACTTGCATGTACAATAAATTAAGCTATAGTGAACGTAAATAATATTATTAATATTGTTGCCAGCTTATGGTAGGACTAAAGGTTGTTTAATTAAACAGAACATGGTCAATAGGTTTGGGTTATTTTTTGTAACATTACAAAAACAACTTTAATTAAAATTATTAAAAGTAGTTTTTTAAGATAAAAATGTATTTAAACAAAAAATGGTCATTGGCTTAAATTATTTAAACAGTTTTTCTGTGTATTTAAGAAGTTTGTATATTAAGCAAAAGACTTAAACGCATTTGTACAAAAAGAAAAAAAAAATTTAATTTACTTTTAAAAGAAATATAACCATGTTTCAAATGAGATGTCATAAAACTTTTATATTTCAGATTTGCCTCAGACAGTGCTCAGGTGTGGAAAATACATTCTCAATAAGCTTTAAGCACAGATAATATATTTCACGCTCAGCTTCCTGACCCGTTACTGGTATCAAGCGATCAGATATATTCCCGAGATTTTCACTCTTATTACATGTCACAAGTAGTGAACGGTATATATATAAGTTTTGGAACAGCCGAATATAGCGCTTTTACTAATTTTGTATTAAAAGTTTAATTGCTTGTCTTCAAATAGGTGACAATTACATACACCTACAATAAAGTTGAGATTTAAAATGCCACAAAAAATAAATTAATTACAAATTTTATTTTAAAACATTAAAAAATTCAAGGTTTAGTTTAATTTAAATAGTTTTGATTTAATAAAAAAAAACACAAAATAATGTTCAACTTAATAAAATTTAAATTAATATTGTTGTTTTCTTTTATTTCACAACAAAATATTAATTCAGCATGCAACATATTTCATAATTTTGTCTCTTGCTTGGGATACGAAAACATGCAACACCAAAATATACATAAAGACCAACTCGTAGTGTTCATAGATATTAAGCTACACATTTGTAATACATAATGACAAAATAGCACCAGTATTTTAAGCCCACTCTTTAGAAAAAAAAAAATATAATAAATGCTCAACCAAAAAGTTCGTAAAAATGCAATATTTTATTATACGCAATAGAGGCCCAGAGAGATATATTAAAGTTTTTTTCTTTATGATTTACTAGCAAAAAAAAAAAAAACTAGTTCACTTAAAAACAAAAAATTATATTAAAATATGTGATACAAAGATTAAATATCTTTAAGCACAATTTTTCTTTGCAGCAATTTTGCAATCATATTTATTTGTTTGCAATAAAAATAGCAACAACAACAAAAAATACCTGACTGCGTACAATTAAAACACATTTTTGGGCTTAACCTTTCAGTTATTAAAATTAAAAAAATTGTTTTTAAATGTTTACATTATTAAATTTAAAAAATATTAATTACGAGTCAAAAATAAATAAATCAATAAAACAACGAAATTTAAAAAATTTAATCAAATTTACGAGGTTTTAATTAAATGCTTTTTGTTTTAATTTGTTGGTCACTTACCGAGACACTCGTTTTGCTTTCAAAGTACAACATTGTTATTAAAACTATCTTAAATAGGGATAAGGTTTAAAGCTTGCCACAGAAGAACTACGTTTTAGTATTTTTTTTTTTTAATAAAAAAGGCTGCATTAAACAAAATTTATTAATTACTGGAAAAGAATATAGCTTTGAATACTGTTGAAATTTTTATCATTAAATACATTATTCAAAAAATTTTCAGTTAGAAAGAAGAATCAATCACAATGTATTATGTTAAATTTTGTGTATAACTGTTTGTTATACTTTCATTTAATTTTATTTTGTTTTGGAAATTGTGTTGAAGCGAATTTATTCAAATTACTTATTTCTTACAGTTTTCAGTTACTTGAAAAGGGTTAAGTATCATATGTTGGCTATTTATTACATACTATTTTAACAAATAAATTATTTTAGCAAAAAGAATTACTTAAAACTTCATTAATTTATATTAGCGATTTCTATTCACACCTTTTTGCACAAACATAAGTATGAATGTGTGTTTAGTTAGCAAACCGTGGAGTGTTTTTATGTTCTTTTTTTTACATCTGTCAAAGGCAGATACAATTAAATATGAAAGTAAAATACATAGATAATGAAATCTAATTCAATTCACCAAATATAGATATTCTTTAATAATAAGATTTTTAAATTACGAACGATTTAAATTCCATCATCATATCAAATATACAAATAGATGTTTTATTTATTATTATTTATTTATTATTATGTGAAATTACATTATGGCTGAGTGACGAAATCACAAAATTAATTGAATGACAGTTCTTAACAATACATATTTAACAATATATCGACAAACTGTTTTTTTTTTTAACTTTTCATTTACCTAAAAAGAAAATTTAACAATAAAAAAAATTCTTAATGGGAGAAGGAGAAACTTTTCGTTCGAAATAACATTTTAATTTGAGCTAAATAACTCATTAAGCTGTTTTTGCACTTACAAATTAGATTATGGATTTTTTAATAACCATTAGGAGACGATGGGCAAGCTTTTAATGAGGTTAAAGAAGCTAAAGACAAGCGCCATTATGGCATGTTGTTAATTTGTTAATATAAACAAATAAATTGTCTTACAACTGCAAACAAGCACGATTAGCAAAAAAGAAAAAAATTAAAAAAAGTTAAATTAAATAAATATTTAAAAAGAATAGTAAACGCCTTCATACATTTACATTTATCTCAACGATGGGAACTTTAGAGGTTGATTTCATTTAAAAAAATCTTAAATTTTTGTTAACAACTTTTTATGCTTAAAGTTGTGTTTAAGCTTTTTTCTATCGTTCAAGTTTGTTTGCTTGCCACAATGCAACGAATTGTCACCAGCACAAAATAAAACAATCGTAAAGATGTAGTTGGAAAAGTCCGACCAAAGAAAACACTACGTCAATCTATAAAGAAATCTCTATTTACCATAATATGTGATATACATATGAAGTAGATAATATTTATGAAGCAGTATCAAATGCAAATACTAACAATTCTAGAAAGCATTTAAATAAATAAATTTAGCACCATAACAGAAATATGTAGCTTTTTTTAATTTCCAATTCATGGAATCGGAATTATTTTTATATTTAATTAATTTTATATTAAAGGATCGGATCAGGGGGTGTGATACCGCCCAAACAACTCAAATACAATTTATGCCAGAAATATATAATTTATGATATTTGAGAAACTATAATAGCTGCCATCTTAAACTTAGCGTAACACTCTTTGATATCTGTAGGCTTATTTAAGCAAAAATCGACAAAACCATATAAAGGGGCGTAGCACCTACTACTTTACAACTCAAATAAATTACTTTAGAAGTATTGAGATCTCCTTTATCTTTTGTATAAAACCTTTATGTCAATACCTATAATATAAATTTCCTTATTTAAGCAAAAATGGCCTTAAGCAGAATACAAATATTTTAGAGTCGGACACCTTGCAATTGAAGTACGAATTTATTAAAAAGATTACTTTATTTAAAAAATTATATTCAAATTGCCTCCTATTCGCTTCTCATTTTTCCTATATAAAGCTCTCCTTAGGTTACTTCGTCGGAGAATGGGTCTTAGCGTTAGGGTGAAACTCTTACTTTATCGGCAGATCATAAGACCTCTCATAGCTTATGGTTTTCC
>NDXZ01068585.1:0-26385 GCA_003055125.1 Paykullia maculata | reverse complement strand
GAGTTGTTGTTTTTAAGTTGGGTTGTTTTAACTGAGTTGGGTTGTAAACTATAATAGGGGCATTAGTCGATATAGACTTTAGCTAATAACCAGGGACCTAATTCCGTCATTCGATAGCGATCGAGTTTCACTCGAACGTGCGAGTTTTCTTTGCTTTAGGTATAAAAATTCCAATTGGTATTGTTAAATTTCGATCGCTATCGAATGACAGAATTAGCCCCCAGATTATTCAAGGCAAAAAAGGAAAGGATCGAAGCAGTGGCAGCCCCCTCCCTACACAAAGAAAATACATTTCATGACATATTTGTGGAATCTCTAACCTTGTGCTTTATTTATTTTATTTATTAATTTAATTTCCTGTACGACAAGACAATGTCTTATAGTTACAGTACAGGAACGTAAAATGGTACAAGAATATCTTATTATTACGCATTAATATAACAAACTAGAACACAGTATTAAAAATAAAAGTAAAGTTATATAAAAACATTTTGAAATCAAGAAAAAAAAGTTATATAAAAACATTTTGAAACTATCAGCATTGCGATTTAGTTGTTGATTTAGTGGAAGAAGGTGATGCCTTGGAATTATAATATTGTGGTTCCTTGGAGATTGGAAAAAACGAATCCTCTCAAATAAATATTTAGGGGTTTTAGTGTGTAGAAAGATTAATATACGAATTTTTAAAAGATTTTCAAAAGAGACTCCGTAAAGACTCTTTGAAACACGATCAAACCGTCTCAAGCCGTACACATATCTTACAATATTGTTGAATAAAACGTTTAATTTACGTTTGCTAATTGAATCACTTGCAAACAGTTCAGATACATACATTAAACTAGGAATCAGATATGTCTTGGCAAGTAAAATTCGTATCCTTAAAGGCTTAAAATATTGTGTCAACCAGAGGGCTTCTAGCTTCACATAGGTCTGTCCAACCAGTGAGTTCACATGATCGTTCCAGGTCAGTTTATTATTAAAAATTATCCATAGGTTCCTTGCTGCTTTCACGATCTCAATCCTCTCTCCATTTATGACAATATCGTCCGCAATGGTAAAAACAACACTTCTACTTATAATAATGCACTTAGATTTGTGCGGATTTAAGCAAAGCCCATTAGCAGAACTTTACATTAATCACTTTGATTAAAATTGTCATAGGGACAAAAATTATAACCCATAACTTTACATTAATCACTTTGATTAAAATTGTCTTAAGGACAAAAATTTAACATGATTGGCGCAGGAGGTGTGGGACACCACATACAAAGTTCTTTAAAAATAATGAAAGAATTTAGTTGGGCCCAGCATTGCGGTCAAGGCTTATCTAGTTTATGAATAAACTTTTAATGTGGGATGTAACCTAAAAATGATGTGAAGATTAGGTCTCCTTCCGTTCGGACACTATCGTGCCTTTAACAGGTCGGCAAAGTGAAGTAATTGTGTTGCAAACGGAATGAAAAACGAATCGTATGTGGTAGGCATTAAAGTGCTATGGACCATCAAAACAAACCGGTTCTGTCCTGTTATAAACATACATACATACATAAATAAATTTTATTTTAAAAATAGTTATTAACTAAAATATTTAGATAAAAACAATTTATTATGACAAGTCTTCTATAGATGCAATTAACGGTGTTGTTGTATCTACCAGAACTAAAACACTATGAGGTAAGGGGAAAATATCATTGACAACCACATAAAAACCTTTATCCAATTGTTCTCGTGACGAGTATAGACTGTAATTAATAAAAATTTTCTTCTAATTTTATAAAAAGTACATACGTTTGGATATTGTTTAATTACCCTAATATATCCTGAGGCTCTAATACCAATTCTGATTTATATACAGATGCCAAAAAGTTTGTAAATGCTGCAGTATTATTGCCCAATTCTATATCCATTTGCTGGTGTTGCACCTTAAAAAAATTTTTTTTTTTTAAATGCACTAAAACAAAAAAGGTTGCACTATTACCTGGGGTCTTTTAATATCTGATGAACTGCCCTCGCTTATTTCTGGTATACCATTACGTGTACCCCAAAATGTGATTACATGATTATCAGAACTTACAATACAACACTGGTCATTACATTTGCATTTCTAGAAAAAAAATATTACAAAATAATTACATACATATGTATATTTTTTTTGAATGGACAAAATCAAAACGTTTTCAAAGAAAATATTAGTTTTTTAATTTATAAATTTTTCGAAAAAACCTTGTTAACATATACATACTTACATACATATGTAAGTATGCTGGCCATTCGTACTGATTTCATCAGGGCAAATTACGGCATTGGATATTGATCGAAAATAAAAAATTCTAATTGGAATTCCTATACCAAATGTAAAGAAAACTCGATCGATCGAACAAAAATTCGATTGATTTCGAATGCCGTATACTAATAATAATACTATAATTTCCCTCTAATTGTACTGTTTTTCAAGTTTATTTGATTTTGCATTTTTTTTCCTTTTTAGAAACTCAAATATCAAATATGTTTAACATAATAAATGTTATGCATTCATTGATAGGAACACACATTCTTTCACGTGAAAGAATTTTTTCGTTAATAAATAATATTTGGAAACATAAAAATTGTCAAATAAGTATAGACACTGTTAAAAGTATGTTGGTTTTAAAACCAATAAAACTTATAGAAAAACTCATTTTTCGGATTTCGAATCAGATATAAATGGTCACCATATACGTTAGTAACCTAACTAACGTTTTCTCTTGTATATGATACACAAAAAAATTGTAACAAAATCCTCTCCGAAATGCCAGTGCTATAGTTAAAATGGTAAAAAATATTTTATGCTAAAAAAGCAAACAGTCTCTAAGGTCGGAATTCTACCATTATTTTTAGTTGCACCAGCTTTGCAATCTCTTTTTCAAATTATTAAACAACAACTTTCCCAATTAAAAGTAGAGAAAACATTTTTGAGACAAATTTAATAGTAGGGAAATTTACTTTTAAGAATAACCACATGTTTTCTTTATATTTAAAAAAAAAGTTATTTCTTTGCTGTTTAAATAAGTATTTTTGACAACAAAGCATAAGCAATTTTGAACGTTTTAAATCCACTCGAAATACAAAACATTACTTTAAAACTCTTTCTCAGTTCATATTTATAACTCTTAAAAAAATACCAACCAAAATATATCTATCTTTTAGGGACTGCACTAATGACACTGTTCCCACAACACTATTACAATGTCCCACACCTCGTTGGCCCGACGCGTTTGAACCCATAGTAAAAACATAACCACCTTCCACTAAGAATATTGAAAGCGTCGAAGAGAAATTCGCTTCCAATATGGCATATGACAATTGCAACTTTTTCTGTAAACATATAGAAGACAATTTTGTCAATAACTGCTTAAGGATAAAGTTCTAATTTAAAGATACATACCAATGCCATTATTTTCGATAATTTCTCAAAGCCTAGTTTATTATAATCGTTACTTCCGCAAACGTACATTTCACCATTTTCAAAAAGTACAGCAGATGTATCAGGTCCACAAAATATGCGATTAACTTTGGACTTAATATGAGAAATAATGATTTTTTGAGGGGTTTTTCTAAAAATTGTTAATAACATTATTGTTTGCTGTTAAATTTAAACAATGCAAATACTTAACTGCTGTGTCTGAAGACTACCCAAACCTAAAGCCCCCTGTACATTTGTACCCCATGTATATATGCAACCATCTAAACTCAAGGCCAAAACGTGCGCTGTACCAGCTTTTATTTCCTTAATATGTATATTTTCCAATTTTTCAATACTTTTGGGACTGTGATAGGTTTTATTGTCATCATGTCCTAATGCATATTTACTATTATCACCGCAACTTAGTATGGAACCTGTTTGAGTTAGCAGTATCGTAAATCCCATTCCGGCACATGCACTGTGAATAGAAATGTTTAAAAATTAAGATTAATTGCATATCAGTATGTTTAACCTGATAATGTGGTAATTGCGTATACTCTCCATACGACTGGGATAATGTTTCCATGCTTCTAATGAACTTAAACCGAGTTGTCCATGGGTTCCTTCTCCCCAAGTATAAACAGAACCATCTAGATGGCAAATACAAATAAATTTGTGTTTTATTGTACAACAGAAATTAATTAAAGTGAAATTAAAGGAGTTTTTATATTAATATGATATAACTACATACATATATCGTCACCTAAAAGTCAAAAGGCCATAATTTTGAAAAAATTAAAAATTTTGTTTGAAATATAATCGTTATAAATTGTTTCTTCTAATAAACAATTTTTAATTTTACCAAAGGTTTATAAAATAAATATTTGAGGTATTCACAAGCTAACTTATGTTATCATAATGTCATATGTCCTAAAAATTTAAAATGGTTTAAGTGCTTTGCTGTTGCTTTTTCCATTTGGCTAAGAATAGTTTAAGGCAGCACAACAAACAACACTTTTGGTATGAAAAGCAACTTAAATACTTTAAATTTTTAGGACATATGTCATTATTATATCATAAGTTAGCATGTGAATCCTTCTATTGTATATAAATTCTGTTTTATAAACCTTCATAAACTTAAAAAAAATTGACTATTAATAAGGCCGTTAATATGTTTAAGACTTATTATCTCCATAGGTGACAATATACATACGTACATTCGTACATGTGTAAAAAATACTCTCATATTAATTTATTAATTACATACCGTTATTTACCACTACAAAGTGTGTTTCACTCGTTGCCACACACAATATGCAAGACTTTGGTGGCAATTGTATCGGATTCATACTAAAACTATTTCCAAACGACTTGAGTTGATATAGCACAGATCTATTAAAAGATATACATTTTTTAAATGATTTTGTTTGTTTCAATCATTATTTTGCAAAATTAAAAATAAAGTTTATATGTATAAAGTTTATATAAAGGTTTCACCTCAAATTGAGAATGTTTTGCAGTCAAACCTTTTCTCAAATGTCAAACATTTAAAAATATTTGGAGAGTAATTAAAAGCTTTCTCAATACAAGTTATTAATTGTTTGATATCAAATGCTTGAACCAAAGACCCTATATTTATAAACACAGAGTCTTTACTTAAACAAATGATCTGCCTCTTTAAATATTTTGTTGGTAAAGGGTGTTTTTTTTCAAACAGAGAGCTTAAATTTGGCAACACTGATTTAAGACTTATTGGTTGTTTTCAGGTTAATTAGATTTAATTAATTAGAAAAAAATAAATGATGAATAGACTGGGGGTATACATATATATGTACACTTGGAAGTCAACATTTTAGGCGTTATTGCTGAAGTACATCCTGATTTACTGAGAAGAGGGTATGAAGTGAAAATTGGGCTCTAGATCACACAATGTACATATTTGCCAGTCGCGGCGGTCACATGTCCGGAATCATTTTTAAACATGAATGCCATAAAACCATCTGTCGAAGAACTCCAATTTTTGAGTTTTTCTGTGTTTTATTTCAGTTTGAAATTTTCCGCTTCTAAAGAGAACACCCTTAACAAATTTGTAAACTTTACATACTACATACATACATACATTCATATGTATGCGTGTATGTATATAATATTTTCATAGAAGACTTATAAGTCATGCTTTTCTAAAAACTACCTCTTTTCAACAGTTTCATTCGGTTGTGCCGTTTCAGCTTTCATTATTTCCTTAGTTTCAGTTTGAGCAGTAGCTAAATCAACCACTGTTGATCGGCGGGAACTATTTTCTGGTATTGCTACATCTTCGTGTAAAGACAAAACTTTGGAACTAGTAGTCGAATTTGCTGTATAGCCCATATCATCTTCGTAGGAATATCTAAAAGAAAAAAGTTTGAGTAGATAATTTATTTTTAATTTTTTAGTCATATTAAATAAATAAATACCCTTTTTTCTTGCCCAGGTTACGAAATATTAACGGTATCCAATACTCTAAAATTTCCGAAGCTTTTGGTCGACGAGTGGGATCCACCTGCACAAAAGTAATCAACGCAAATCGATCGAAAATAATAATTTAAAAACTTGTTAGAAAAAATCTTTTAAAATACAGTGCATTTAACTATTTTCGTAGTTAAATCAATTAATCGTTTAATTAGCTAAACCAAGATGGATCTAATAAATCTACCATGAGGTTTGTGTATTAAAAAAGCAAATATAAATCGACGTTTTAATGTTTCAATAATATTTTGGAGCTGAAACCTGGTTGCAATAGAAATAACTTTTGTGTTGTCAACATATTAAATTAAAGTTTAATAATATTCTTAAGATACGATTAATTTAAATCGCTTCTACTTTCCAAATAATAGTCCACATTTTTTAATAGATGTATTAAAATAATTTTATGACTATAATTTTTTAATACCTGCAACAAATTACTAAGTAAACTTTTTAAACCCGATGAATATCCCTTAGGCAATGGCGTATAAGAACCCTGTAATTTAATAAAAGAAAAAAATGTTGTATAATTTCCTTAAATTATGAGATTTTTAAAAACAATCTTACCCCCATTATTTTACCAACAAGCTCGGAAAGATTTGTTGCTGCAAACGTTTTGCGTAAACAACACATTTCACCCAGTATACAGCCCAAGGCCCATATATCGCTTTTATGATCATATTCCTTACCCTCGCACTGAAAAATAAAAATTTTATTAAAGTTTTTTACACATTATTCTTGTATATAATTATAGTACTCACCATTTCTGGACTGAAATAATAAGGTGTCCCTAATACCGTTTGAGCGTGAATTTTTGTATTCATTATTTTCGAAATTCCGAAATCGCCAATTTTTACAATGCCTCGTTTGCTTAAAAATACATTGGCTGTTTTTAGATCCCTTTTAAAAATAAAAAGTATTAAAAAAAATATTTCACAAAGTCTACAACTCTCACCTGTGCAAAATATTTTCAGAATGCATATAATTAATAGCACTTGAAATCTGTTCAAACACTGCTATAACATAACGTTCGGGAAAATAATCTCTCATTTTACGTTCGCCTATAATTTGGGCTAAGGTACCACCATCGGCATATTCCATTTCAATTAATAAGGTATTGTCTTTGATAAAACTTCCCAAATAACTGAAAACAGAGAAAATTAGCAAAAATATTATAAATTTTCTATTAATTTAAATCCTTCAACCTTATAATATTGGGATGATGTAATTTTGAAAATACTTCTACTTCATTCATTGCCAAATCTCTTTCCGAAGGTGTTAAGTCATTTAAGTTTATCTGCTTAAACACAACCTGGTGTTTGTCACTTTTTCGATGATAAAGAACCGCAATGCCAAAGGAACCCTGACCCACAACTTTAATTTTATCATAATTACTTAATTCGGTTCCGGCCACTGATAAAGATTTTTTAGTACTTTCTGAACCAGCGCCACTGATTATAATCACATCTGCCCCTACAGAGTCTGCAAGTTCTTCACAATTCTGTTTTAAGTTACTGGCCGTTTTTGATATAGAAAACACTGTGGGCTTAAGGAAACCATTGAATGTGGCGGGTTTTTTATTTTTCGTTGTCATTATTATGGACGACGATGTACTGGAGGTGGATGAATCCGATACACGACCATTAAACATGGACAATGAAGATGCTTTTGCTTTAATTTTTTGCATTTTATTTAAAGTTTTTAATATTTGTATATATTTTTTTTTTTTAAATTTTGTGTCCTTTTTTGGTAAAAGACTTACATATGTACTTATGTATGCATAGAAAAATATTATTAACTACCGTAAAGTTATGGTCAATTTTAATGGCGTATCGGTTGCCTAGCAATAATGCAACTAGTGATTATAAACAGTTTTTATAAACTTTGTGGTGTTATTTTTTCTAGTGACTTGCTGCTAACATTAAGTTTTTATATGTAAATAAATATGTATGTAAGTATTGTGACATGGGTTCGTTGACCTATAAAACAGATAAAGAAATTATTGCCTAAAACATGCAACATATTTAAAGTGTATTTTTACAAAACAATATGTAAAAAGTATCAACATTTCGGCAAGATTTTAATTAAATAAAAAATTCAAATTTTTATTTAAATATTAAGGACAATATCAAACATATGTGCATACCTTGTGTGCATAGTATGCATACATACATAAACATGACCGTTGCTGTAGCAGCGACACTCATATTAGTTTTTGAAATTTTGTTTATTAGTGGAAAAGCCAAGGTGGATTTGCTCATGATGTGTTAAAAGCCCAGATGATTATTTTTTTTCTTACGCAATGTAGTGCTCTAGTCTTACGCAGTTGAAACTTTTTACCACAAGTGGCAGATATACATATGTACATATGTACTTTGTATAATAGGATGGATAGAAAATAGCACAAGACATCTTATAGCAAAATTTCAGCTTCCTTAAAGGAAGAAAGAAACTAAAATGATTCAAATTCTTTAAGATATGTACATATTGGTTGGAGTTTAACATGAATTGGATAACTTATATGTGTTCTGTACCACAAGTAGAGAAAGGTATAAGAACTAGCATGTGGGTTATATCCTTTAATTATACTTCTTTGGTCATGCTTGTTCTACAGCTTACTTAGACATTGAAAAGATACGAAGTTCTTATGTACTTTATCTCAAGGTTTATATTTAGCTTACTAATGGCAAAATTTGCTGTCTTTAGTTAACTAATGGCAATGGTTAAGTCAATCATAATATATTCACACATCTTAGGCCGAAATTCACAGTCATAAGTCAACTATTTGTAAACTAAAAATATAAGTATTTTTTAACTCATACGGTCTTTTAGTGCCCTAACTAATGCCAAACTAAGAGTTGTTAATAAAATATCATTGGCTAAACTATTACCACTAGTTAACTAAAAACAATGAATTTGGGCTTTAACTTGTCGTTAGTTTAGGCAGTAGCAATAGTTTACAAATATGTAGTTAACTAATGACTGTGAATTTCGGCGTGATCCAATCGAAACATGAAATTCAAACCAGTTTTAGTTTATTTCTTTAATTATTGTATTTTATCGAAATCTTTTACAATTATATAGTATATATTTTTAAGAAAATTATCTGACACATTTGTCATAGAATAAATAAAAATCTCACTTATTTATTTCAGATTATATAGAATTATTTTTTTTATTTATATACTGATTTAATAATTTAATACTTGATTTTTATTTTGAGTGTATTAAATAAATATATTTAGTTCATTTTATAAAACTATAATTGACCATAAAATAATATGTCAAGGAAGATTGATATTTACATACATATACGTAATGCCAAATAAAAATAAAATAAACACTTTAATTAACTAGCAAAATAAATTGTAAATGCAAAGCGAAAAATAATAACATATCAGTTCAACAAAACTTTTCTTTAAGTGTAGTATAGAGTCAAATAAAATACAGTTATTTAATTCGATGGGTTTTGTTTTTGTTTTTTTTTTTTTTTTATATTAATACATTTTGAGTTATAGTTAGCAAATAAATATAATTTTTATTAAAACTAGGAGGATACAAATAGGTATGTTTTCTATTAAAATTATTTAAACAAAGCTTTTACAATAAAAATAAGTGTTAAATATTTAAAATTAAAATTAATACCACATTTTATATTCTATGGATTTCTTTTATTGTATTCGGATAACTAAGCATAAAATTTAAGCTCTATTTAATATTTTGCTTAGAAAAAAAACTCTGATAATTCTTATAATAATAATTATTATTATTTTTGTTTAATTACAAATCTATGTGTTGTAAATCTACAAAATTTGTCTGCTGTGCTGTGCAATATTCTAAGCGAATTTTAAAAAACTATTTTGAGTTCTAATACCATCAAATTTATTATTTTTTCTTATAATTAACTGCCTGTTTTTATGAATTTAAAAGAAAATTCGTAATAAACGATCATTTGTTTTTGTTTTCAATATAAATTCTCACACGAAATTTTCTTTTAATTTTATAAGAACAGGCAGTACAATTTGATAATTTAATAATAAAGATTGCTTTTAAATTTATTAAAAAGGGAAATATTAATAAGATCAGAATATCCTAAACTTTCCTTACTTTTATTTTTTGACAAATAGCATTTGAAAGAAGATTTGAAATAACTTAAAACTTAAATAGCAACATTTAATACGAACCAAACTCCTTGATTTTTGTTTTTGAATTTAGTTTGATCTTTATTTATTCCAATTAAATTAAATAATTAAGAATGACATTTTAAATTTAAAGATGTTTTAATGCTGTAATGTGAATTAATTTATTAAAAAAACACTAACTACTTTGAAGATGTTTTTAAAGGTTTTCAAAATTGTTTACAGTGCAGCGGGTTTAGATTTATTAAGCTCTAATTCTTGTAAAATTAACTTAAAAATAATTTATAATCTAAAACTTTTTGTATGTAAATTATGTAATTTCAAAACTATATTTTCTAGTATTTTTACGTTTTGTGGCATAAATTTTAGCTACGTTTAATTTTATACAATTAAATTATTCAGATTTTCGCTAAGTGTAAATGTAACTCAAAGTGTTAACAAAAGAGGGAAAAAATTATGTTTAATGCCACTAATGTTAAAAATGCATTATCTGTACTTTAAAAACTTCGATTTGTTTTCTTGTTTTCTGCTAAATTTAATATACATATGTATATATGTATATGTTTGTTTTTTTGTAATCATATAATACATGTAACATGATAAAACTTGTTAACATAATATTATGGACACATGTATGTATGTAATTTAAATACCACTTATTTCTGCAGGTGTATTAAATATACATATTTAATTAAAAAATATATTTGAAAGTATTGTTTTTATATCTTAATGCTAAATTTATTTAACAGGAACAGCGATTTGCTTCCGATAAACTGGCAAGACTAAAAGTACCCAAACTATTTGAGCCAGGAGATTTCTTATCTTGAGTTTTATCATCGTTATCAAAATTTTCACCCTAAAATGTTAAAATTGTTGTTTTTTAATTATTATGAATATAATATTTAATTTGAATATATCATACTCTTCTCTCTCTTTGTTCTCGAATTTTGCGAGCCAGCGATAGAAAAGCATCTTCTATATTAATATTATTTTTACAAGAAACCTCAAAGAAAGGCATATCAAAATTATCGGCAATCTGAAAGTTATTATTAACATACATACATACATATGTATAGTATGTGTATGTAAAAATTAATTTATTTATTATAGTTGCAAGTTTCGTCAACTTACCTTCTCCCCTCGTTCTTTATCAACCATTCTCTGTGTAGCCGAGCATTCACATTTATTGCCAGCCAAAACTTTAACGACGTCCGGTGAAGCATTCTAAATATGGATTTAATTAAAAAGTTTATTATATATTTTATATCCATACATTTAGCATTAATACCTCTTGTATATTTCTTAACCAATACGATAAATTGTTATAACTTTCTAAATTGGTAACATCGTACATTAGTAGAATACCCATTGCGCCTCTATAATAAGCCGTTGTTAAAGTACGGAATCTTTCCTGACCAGCAGTATCCCAAATTTGCAGTTTTATAGGTACACCATCCAAATTAATAAGTTTTTGTTTAAAATCAATGCCTGTTGGTGAAAGGATAAGCGGATTGTTAAAAATTTGTCACAGGATTATAAAATGTAACAACAAAACAAATGAATCCTGATTTTATTTATTTAATTTTATACACATAATTGCCTAACATAGTCATATTCAAATTTTTAGAGCTTTGAAAACAAATTAACAGAAACCAGCCTGCAAAAATTTTTTGGAGTACATTTTACATATCATATACATACATATGTATGTATGTGTATATTTTGGCAAATAACATAATGTAATTTATATCAAAAATATCAAAAAATATTTCTAACTTTATAAGGTAAGAGTCTGTCAAATTTGTCATTCCGTTTGTAAAGATAACATTTTTTGACCCCATTAAAATAAATGTGGGAGTTCATTTATCGATGTCTATGTGTATCATTTCTATTTCCTGTTTTCTTAAAAGTAAAGAAAATATTCTTTTTAGTTTGCCTGACATGCTGAAAATGAAGTAACACTTGCCTGTGTAAACACTCAAGTAATTTGTAAGACTCTCGAGTATTTATCTCGCCTTTTTAATTGATAATACGTATACACAACTTTAAAGAAAGTAACTGCATATCTAAAGGCAAGGTTAATAATGCTCCACAATATTTATATGCTCCAATAAAACGATATTACGAGGTTAATTATTATAAATAGTAATTGAAGATAAATCTCATTTATTTGGGTAATAAAATTTTTTTAATCTTCCTCCTCCCATAGTACTTAACTTCAACATCATACTATAGATTATAAAACCAACCATAAACATTAATTTGTT
Organism: Paykullia maculata; assembly: GCA_003055125.1. Classification (NCBI taxonomy): domain Eukaryota; kingdom Metazoa; phylum Arthropoda; class Insecta; order Diptera; family Rhinophoridae; genus Paykullia; species Paykullia maculata. The sequence continues at coordinate 14,032 of NDXZ01068585.1, read as the reverse complement.
ATTCTCACATTACAGCTAAAGGGTATATAAAAAGGACAATAGGGGAAATTAAAAAAGAAAACATCTTACTTACCTATGGTAGAGATGTATGTGTCATAGTATTTTTCATCACAATATCTGTGTACAATGCAGGTTTTGCCAACATTTGAATCACCAAGAACTAAAACTTTATAGGTGGCTACAAAATCCAGTGCCATTGTATTTACGGTTTTGTAACACTACGTCACACAGAATTGCACAAATGAATCACAAATCTCCAATAATTATGCCAAGGAAATATTATTTGTTTGTTTTTATGTATAAGCAGCTTTTTTGAGGCTTCAATAAATTAATAAAAAAGATTTTTTGTCCTTTACCTTAAAGTTTATTTAACTTCTTATAAAGTTTTTATTTAATTTTATTTTATATTTATATGCAAGTATGTATTTTTTTGTTAATTTTTATATAATTTTTAAATGATTTAGTAAAATATTTTAGCTTTACTTGTTTTCAGCAACGCTTTTGCAAAGTATGATGATTCAACTAAGTTTCTTTCTTTTACATTCGTTTATTGTCGTTTTTAGTGAAAAATCAATATCCTTTTTGATTGTATTATTGAAAACATTTGTCAAAAAACTAAAGGGAAGGTTTTAAACAGATGTGTGGTGTCGACGTTTTGATGCAGTTTCATTTTGTTTATGTCCTTTTTGATCCTGTTTTCTTGTTTTGTTATGTATTTAGGGGTTTGTTTATAATCTGTTTTTTTAATGACATTTCACCACCTGTAGAAAATTGTAACGGTAAACAAACTCTTCGGTGCTTGTTTTTTTTTGGCTAACTAGGTGGTAAACTCATACCCAATCTTAGCAACGTTGTAGTTTATAAATTCTTTTAAATTACACACAACACACATTTATCTAAAGATTAAATATTTTTGATATATTAAAATGACAGAGAAAAAAGTTTAAATTAAGTACGAAGAGCTTTTTCTTTAGCAACTTAAAAATTAATAATTAACAAAATCATTTTCTAACTGTAATTTTATCGACAAACAAGACCTTAATATAATTTGTTTATTAAGATAAGATTAAGATTACATGATAAGTTAAAAAAATTAAATTCTATAATACAGGATTTTTCTTCTTAATTTTCTTTAAAAGAAAGTTTGATATTATTAATGCTAAGAAAAGAGAGTAATTAATTTTTAATGTATGGATTTTAACATAATAGATGGCAAAAAATTATAATCAACTGTCGTTGTGAGGCTACATTTAATATAAATATTGTATATGGTTTGAAAAGTACTGGAAATAGTACAGAAGTGATGAATTTTCCGTGTCTGGAACATCTGTTTAACTTTATTGTTGTACATACTCTAAATTTAAACAAAACGATTTTATACAGATGACATGTTTAGCCTATCCAGTAGCGAACTTTACTGCTTGACGCATATATAAGTAGAAATTCAAGGATCTTTTGAACAAGCCTTGCACTGCAATTGTGTAGTGCACTGTGTATAAAATTACAAAGTAATAAAATTTGTATTTTTCTTATATAGAAACAGTTTTACATATTGAGACTGCAAATGTAGAGGAATTATTGTTTTTTTATGTATATGTGTATGTATATGGAGTTGACAGCTCAGCGTTTAAAAACTGTTTGCTTGGGTTGAAAGCATTACCTTATTCAATTATTACACCCCTTTGTGTGTGCGGTTAAGTGTGTTGTGTATCATTTTTAGTAAATTAAATTTTTTATTCTGCAAGATACACATGTATGTATGTATATATATATAACACAATTGTTTTGTTAGGGGGATGGAGTAATTCTTAAACTAAAGAAAAAAAAAACGTAAGAAACAATTAAGTAATATATATTGTTAAAAATTATTTTTTAATTTCTGTTATTTTCGTTATATAAAATATATATTTTTTTTACCAAACTACAGTGTTTTTTTTAATATTTTCACGCTGCTTGGATTCATTCATTTTTCATTCTTATAAATGGATATCTAAATGAAATCCAAACATTTTATATAATGGCTAATTGTGATTTTATCGCCGCAGCTCTTAAGGCAGAGAAAGAAGAAAAGCCCTTGTCTCAAAGAACACAGCTCTGTTGTTGTGAGTATTTTGATCAGCATCGAGAAAAAAATCATTTATTGGCTTGCTGCTGTAATTGTCAGGATTTTGATTTAGCCTTTACCAGTTTTATAACGTGCCAGCGAGTTAATTCAGAGAATAAGCAAAACATGCTTTTAACGTTCCAGGATAGGTTGCGTATACCATGGCGCGGTGGCGCAAAACGTATTTCCATGGAAGCGGTCATACCGGGATTGGTGTATCCTTTAGTTATTGGTTTAGGTGCTTTAAATGAGATAACATCATACATAATGTTAGGCGCTTGCGTAGTCTTTTTGGCCTATGCCCATCATTTTGTAAATCGTAATCGAGTAAAAACAAAATTCTTCTTTATGTGGCAGATATGGTCAGTGGTGTATTTGATTTTGGGATTAGAGTTTGCTTTGCCTTTGTTGGAACTCTTGCCGGAGGAAAACTTTATCCTGGTGTTGATGGCCTGTGTATCAGTATTCTTCGTATGGCTAACGCGTAAACATTCGTTAGCCAGTCAAGATTTACCCTCCAGATCTACAGAAGATGACTTGGCTGATATTTCAGAGGCAACCGCTGTGGAGGAAGAAGAGGCTGCCGCTCATACAGCCCTCTTGGTAAACAATGAGTCTCCACATGAATCTTTGCAAAACCACGGCTTACAGCAGCATCAAACAAATATGTGTCACATTTGTCGCAAATATGTGTCGGGTCGGACTATCCACTGTCATATGTGTAACGCTTGCATTATGTTGCATAGCCATCACAGCTATTGGTTGGACTGTTGTATTGGTCAATGTAATAAAATTTACTATATGTTTAGCTTGGTTATGGGTGCATTAACATTGTTATTTGGTGCCTATTTAACCCTTACTGCTATATGCCATCCGCTACTGATTTTTCGTATATCGAATATACCAATTACTATACCCGATGATTGTAGTGAAGTTTTTGATGAGTATACTCTGGGTATATCTTATATTTTATCGATATATGCAATTATTACAGCAATTTATCAAGTTTATTCATTAATCTTTCAAATATTAAAACGTAAACGAGACTCATCGCCTCTATTATTAAGCGATATACCACAACCATTTTCGAACATTTTAAAGAAATTAAATACATAAATTTGTAGTTAAGAGGGGAAAAGAAAATTCTAGTCGGGTATTCTATTTAATGGACTACTAATTTAAATTTTCTAAATTATAATTTCAATCTTTTGCCATACATACATACATACATATGTATGTATGCAGAAGTGATTCCGCTTTTTATTAACTTTGAATTTCCGAAAATACAACTAGACTTTAATTAAGGTCAATAAGATTTTTAAGGTTCAAATATACATATTTGATTTTTTTGCCTAGGTATATTTATGTAATAAGCTTAAATTGAAAAAAAAATCGCTATTTCAAAATGCATTTGATTACAATAGCGTCCAGTCCTGCGTGTCAATATATTAGAAAACTCGTCAGTGGTAATTTTGTTCAACGTAACTATTATAAAGTATATTAATAGATTTGAAAACCTTTGTATTCAAACGGAATTTTTTTTTAAAAGCAAATATTCCATCTAAAAGAGATGATTAATAAAAACACGATACAATCCATTTTTATTTATAACATGCACATTTCAACAAAGTTTGTAAACTTTCAAATTTGTTTGAAGGTTTGTTTTTCTGGTAAAATTAAAGAAAAAGTTTAAATATGGACAGTACCAAGTAACCAAATATTAAATACTTACAACTCTCAAGTAAATGTAAATAAATTAAACATATTTTGAAATTAATAGATAAATAAACATACATCTGTACATATGTATACTTATATACATATCGTCACTTAAAATCCAAAAGGCCGTAACAGCCAAATAATTCAAAATAGACTATTTAATTGATTATGATGTAATTAACCAAAATACACCTTTCCTTAAAATTTTACTTATACATATATGTTTAAAAATACCGATTCTATTAATGAAATCCAACAGCCACCTAACACGTAAATAGTCTTAAGTTTATAAGGTTTTTGCTTCTCATGTAAAAAAGTAAAGTGTACTAACGGCTTTTTGGATTTTGGGTGACGTAATGTATGTACGTAAACTAGTAAATAATCAAAAAATGCTAAATCTAATAACATTATTTATTTAGCCTATTTTTTTAAATTTATTTTGGTTTAATGTCAATATGTTATACGTAATTTTAAGTAGAAAAATCGTCTGCTACTTTTGTTATTTTGTTTACACTTTTATTCAATTGTTTCCTTGTACGTGACTTTAATAGCACAAAATTAAATTTATTTATTTACTTATAAGCTTTAACTGCAAAGAGTTTACACAAAATCTAGTAAATACGAGCACATATTGACAGAGTAAAGTGAAAGTTCAGGAACTGAGAATTTAATGGTTTATACTGTACAAATTTATGCCAGTAAACTCTATTCAAGATACAAAATCTTTAAGCTTTTAATTGTTAAGGTCTTTATTTGGTTTCAAGGTTTATAAGCTTCGACCTTAGTGTTTCTTAGTAGTCAGTTCAATACTGTGGATTATAAGATTTATTATGAAATTACCTATTGCTCTAAATGTTCGTAGTATTTAATGACTAAATGAAGTAGTATTTCTTAGATTTAATATTTTACATATTACTATGTTTGTGCGCAAGTTTTTTTACTATCATATTTACACGAAAAAATAAAAAAAAACAATTAATAATAATATGTTATGCATTAATGCAAATAAAAAAGTATAAAAATTATTATTTTCAAACTATCAAAGGCACACACGATTTAATTAAATTTGCATATTAATAACATAATAAATTTGTAACTATTACCTTAAAACAATATTACATTGTAACTTAATATTTAAAACCTTTTCTTATATTTTAATAATTTGTTTTCAAGACAAAAGTGAATTGTTTTTTACTTAAAATTAATTGAAACAAAAATAAAAATTAAATTTCCTTTTAAAATTATGTTTAAGTTATACCAAAGTTAAATTAAATTTTTAGTTAATTTCAAAAACCACCTTACAAATTTCAAGTATTTAAAAGGTTAAAATGATCAGAAAATGATTTGTTTTAAATAAAATCCTATTAACTATTATTATAATTAATATTTATCTTTTTAAAATAAAGAAAATGCAATTGTGAAAATTAAATTAAAAAGTTTTCACTTAAAAAAAACGCTATAATATGAAATTTCAAATAGAGAATTTTTTTCCTCTAATAGATTTTTCACAGGAAGTATAAACATGTAAAATTAACTAAATATTTTTTTATATTTAATTTAGTTTTCTCGTTTATTATTTTTTCATTGATACATACATAAAATTTGTTATTTATTGCTGGAAAATAATATTGATTACATATAAATATTTTGTTTTAGTTCTGATATTAATTTACTGCATGTATTTGCAAAATATCAGAGGACAATTTGCAATATTAACATTAATCGAAAATGTCAAAACTCTTACGAAAAAAACTCACACGTTCGAATAAATTTTCGATCGTAATCGAATGTCCTAATTTGGCGTAATCTTTTTTTATGTTTTTAAAACAACTATCACTTTTTTAGTAAATTTCTTAAAAAGAAAGTAAACATTTTCGAATTTACATGTTTAAAGCATACAAATTCGAACAAATTTCTAATCGAATCGAATTGCAGAGAAACCCCTCCTGCTAGGCGAATTCATATATATGAATTCGCCTTGCCCTCCTGAAGTTTTTCAATTTGAATATATAGAAAAAAAACTTATCTTAATTCCAAAACACTATCACTATTAAATGGTTTAAAATCGCTTCACTGCCAACACTGTAAAACAGCTGTCTAAATTTTGCAAATAGTTTTATTTTCGGAACCAACAAAATGACGCAAATTAAACGTGAGGTAACAAAATTACAAAGAAAATTTTTGTAAAATTATCAATTAAAATTATAAAACTTACTTAAGGTAATAAATGCATTTAAAAAACTACATCGCACAAGGCAGCTTATATTTGCTGGAGATGATACGGCGCTGGGAGCTGGACGTAAGGAAATAAATGATCGGTTTAAAAAGAATATGTCCGAGACTAATTTGGACAGTATTAAGAAGGTAGGCAAACTTAATAAAAATAATTTTTTTTTAATAAATAACATTTATTTGTACATATATAGATGCTACAGTTGGCTTTAGATGTGGAAAAGGAGTTACGCACAAACGTAATACAAGCCATAAAAAAAGAAGAAGGGCTATACGGTTAGTTATTAAAAAGAAAATTCTTAATGTTTATTTGTTTAAAAAAAAAACACGTTTAATTGCTTAGCGTTAAGAATAACACCCGGTACTTTGAGACTTCACAACTTCCCTTTTAATCCTGATGCAAAAATACCTCCTCGACTTAAGCGAAAAGCGGCTGCTGTAAATGATGGAGGTTGCGCTAGCGATGATACTCCAAGTAAATAGTTTTACTTTTTAGACCTTTCAAATTGTTATTAAATTTTAGTAAAATTAAAATTTTATTTTCACTTTATTTCTTGTGTTTTTTGGATTTACTTTTCATTTGCTTAGTTTTCTTGGATTTTTTCTTTTTCTTACGCTCTTCTTCCGAAGGGCTATCTGATTCGCTGGAACTTGTTTCCGATGAGGAAGAGGTATCACTTTCAGAGGAGCTTTCTTCGCTGATACTGCTGGTGTCACGTCTAGATTTTTTTGACTTTTTCTTATGTTCTTGTTTTTTGTGTTTCTTCAAAGTTTTTACGGCATTCTTCTTAAATTCTGGAGAGCTCTTTGTTTTATTTTGATGGCGAGTTTGTGTTGTTCTATCAGGAGACTGTCTTGATTTTCTGCTTTCAGACCTATGTCTATTATTATGCGTTTGGTCAACGTATTCATCATACCGCTTTCTTTCTTGTGAATATTTATCGTCTCGATTTCTGTTTTTCGATCTGTTATAATTACTTCTTTCTTTTCTATTATTACCTTTCTCTAAAGATCGATCACGGGATCTAGATTTTACTTCGTGTTTACGATGTTCTCCTGATTTATAGTAATGAGTTTTGCTTTGTCTTTCTGTTCTATAATTTTTTTCTGATGATCGATTTCTTGATCTTGATCGAGACTTTTTTTGATTTTTTTGCTCACGATGACGCTGTTCTCGAGCCTTACGTCTTTCAACGGACGTCATACGTTCTCGTGCCGGGGAATGCGATCGTGACAGTCTGTCGCGGTGACCACCTTCATTTGCTCTTTCCCTTGTGTTTGTGTTAAAGTTTCTTTCTTTTCTATAATCTGAATTTGAATCGCCATAACGTTTTTCTCTTTTATCTCTCAAATTATTAAAATCCAAGCCTTTGCTGTCGCCTTCAATGCCTCTACCTTTGCCTCTCCATTTCACCTTTGACACAGATTGCGAAAAGTCCACATGTATACGACGATCATCTATTAAAACATTATCCATTTTGAAATAAGCTGCTTCGCAAGCCTTTTGTTCTTCAAATTCTACAAAAGCATATTGTAGGGAATCTCCCGTTTTACGATCTCTTATAACTTCGCACCCCTTGACTTTTCCAAAACGACTAAATATAATTTCCAAATCATCATCGGTGGTGACGGGATTTAGCTTGCAAACAAACAAAACATTTTCGGGAGGAGCCATATCAGCGTCTGGCAAATCACCAACAATTTCCAAAATTGTTGCTCTTGCTTTAGCTTCACGCTCGGCCAGCATTTCTTGAATTTCTTCCATACTTTTGCCTTCCGTGTCGTCGATATCTTCGTCAGCAGCGATTCGACCATTTTTTAGCCTTTCAGCACTTGGTGAAGGTGAATGACTGGGCTCCCGAAAACCTCTTGGATCTAGATAAGGATCTTCTAATATGACCGTGTGCGTTATCCTGATGTCTTGGTAAGGTCGAAAATTTTCATCTACTATTGCTTCATTTAATTGTCTCAGTACATCATGGCCCTCCACGACTTCACCAATTACACAATGTTGTTCATCCAAAGATATCAAATCTTCACCAAGTGTAATAAAAAACTGGCTACCTACCAAATGTTTTCCCGCTCCTACCAATGACAGAAGACCAGCCGTTGTATGATGGATTTTTGGCAAAGTTTCACCTTCAAAGAATCGTTTGTGTTGTCCTTCTACTACTCCCCATATTGAACTACCACCATCTCCTGCGCCAGTTGGGTCACCAGTTTGCGCTATAAAACCTTGCTCTATGGTGTGAAAAAGGTTATAATTGTAGTATTTAAGTTTGCACAGTTTCATAAAATTTAAACAAGCCACTGGTCTTTCCTCGGTAAAAAGGTCTACCGTTATATCACCAATTGTAGTTTCTATGACCACAGACATTCTCTATCTAATATGTAGCCACTTTTTCCAAAATGATCTTTTGCTGCTTTGCGAACTAACACCAAACAAAATATTGCCAAAAAATGACATGAGTTGTCAAAACAGAGATGTTCTATAAAAAAGGTGCTGCCAACTATTAAAACAAAAACTAAGTGACAAACAGAGCTGTAAACATATAATAAAAAAAATATATTGTTATATCCTTTTCCAATCAATTTATATATAATAGAAGCAGCAAACTATAAAATTTTTTTTTTTTTGAAAAATTCATGTTTAATCTTGTTGAGATGTGACATCTCAGTTTAAAATCGAATTTTTCAATCTGTTGATAATTCTGAATACGTATAAGATCAGATATTAAACGATATATATCTATATAAAATATATAATCGCAAACATTTTTTAAAGAAAAAAGGTCATATAAAACTTCAGTTGTTTGTCTTTATAAATTGGAGGGAATAATGTGTGGCTAGTTTTAAACACGTACATGTCTATAGTTAATTTTAAAAAAAATGTTGGAGTGGAATCTTCTTATTTGATATCAAAACCAAGTTATTTTCATGACGAATAACTTGGAAAATTTCAGTGTAATGCAACTTATTATTCATTTTATTAAATTTACTCTAAAAACATGAATACATAAAATATATCCACGAAAGTATCTCATAAAAAAATACTCATTAAAAATAGTGAAACGTATTAAAACTTCCATCCCTGTTTTGTACTAAAAAACCTTAACATTTTAGTAGCAACAAAAACAGCTGTGTAAAACATTTCTTCTGCGTATTTTAGCAGAAGTTTAGTTGAATTCTGTACGCGTTGATGTAAAAATTTAGAGAAGTTGTTGCAGTGGACGAATTTTTGTATAAAATTCATTTGGAAAACTAGTTTTATTACAATTTTCATTATTAAAACACACAAATTTAGAATAAAATTATAAATTTTAAAGTAAAAAGAAAATTTTAATGAAAACCAACAAATAGTTAACGCCATTTCTTATCACAAATTTAAAAAACAAGAAATCTAAAAGCGTTGATAGAAAGCAAAAAAAATCATAAATAAAATATATAATTATAACGTCAAACAAAAAAAAAAAAAGAAAAAGGTGAAAGAGCAAATACGAAAATTTTAACAAATAAATTAAACAAAACAAAAAATCCTTTAAAAAGTGATAAGAATTATTTCTTTTTTTTAAGTGAAAACCTATTAACAGCAAAAGTCTCAGTACTTTGTTTAACAATAAAAACAGCAACATTTTTTGCGTGAGGAGTGTTAAAGAAACATTTCGAGAAAATTTTGACCACTGCCGTTGTTTAGTTTACATATTTTATGTTTTTGTAATTTTGTTGTTGTTTTTCAACTAAAAAACACTTAAAAAAATTTTACTTATTTGTTAAACTGGCCACTATTAGAGAAAAATATCAAAAATTCCTCAACATGGAGGAGGACGAAGAAGAAGAAGTAACAGACATCAAGTTACAAATATTTCATAACACCGTACGGGAACACATTGTAAGTAGAAAGAAAAAAATATATATACAATTTTGCAATCGATTTGTCTTTTCAACTTTTCTACAAAGACAAATTCTATTGTTACTATTTTTCTATTGTAATATGTCTGTACTTTCATACAGTCACGTTTTTAATTTAAGAATTGTTACATTCGAAATATTAAAATAACCACCACCAAATTTTCATTACCGTCCCAACAAATTACTGTAGCGGCAATCATAGTACTTTAGTGGTTGATTTTTTGTTGTTGTGTTTTGTTTTAAAATTATTTTGGTTGCCCAACAAAAAAAAGTTTATCCATTGCATTCAATTTATGGGTTCTATGTTTTGGCATAGTAGACGCCAGCCTTGATTTAAAAAACTATTGGCAAAATAAAAAAATGCTAGATTTGCTTTGCAGCTGTCTTTTGACACAAGCTTTTTATTCATCAGGATGCAAGTGGATAAAGTATGTACATACATATGTACAAATGTACTTAAAGAAGGGTTTACCTACAATTGCATGAATAACAATGAAAGCAAATTGTTTAAACACGTTATTAAAATAGTCAATGCAAGATATTTACTTTCCCTGGTATCACGGCACGTCTCCTACTTCGTTCTTATCCATTTTTGGCTCAAAAAAAACAACTAATATTTAAGTTAAACACACAAGCTTTAAATACTACAGATTTTAAGACCATAAATTGTTCGCTGCAACCGTGTGCTAAGCCTAAATACCTATGCACATTAATTAATAAAACAACCCACACAAAGTTTTCATACAAATTGTGTCATAAAACCTTAAGGAATTTCGTAGATAATGTACCGGATCATATTTTTTAGAATTTTAATCAAAAATTCATTAAAACAAAATGTCATGAATTGAAATATCGGTTTTATGTTTAAATCATAATTTTTATTTTGATTCGAAAATAAAATCTCAATATTCGAATTTTTTAACCTAATTCAGAAGGCAATTGGAGTTCATTATTAACCTTAACAAATCCCCTTTAAATAAAAACATAAATATGTATGTATGTAGATTATTGTAGCACATATTCATAATTACATACGTTAAGTTTGATAAAATTAAAAAGTTGATAATGTTCAATTTGCGTAGGGTATTTCCTTTGCTTAAAACTCATGATGAGAGAAATTTATTCATCGATTTTTACCTTTTCACTTGTATTTAATTATGCTATTATGTTAATTATGTTGTTGAAATGTAATGTTATTAAGTTTTGATTTATACTTGCATGAACATAAATTAAGTGCAGGCATTATTTAAATTTATGTCTTATTTTTGATTTTGTTTTCTACTGTTTGGTAAAAGCAGACTTTAGTTTTTTGTTTGAGTTCTATTTACATATACATAGGTATATTACAATAAAATTGAAATTTGCCTTCAAATAATTTTTGAATAACATTTGTCTCAAATTAACCTCAGATTGTTTTCAAATTAAAAATTCAAACCTGCCATTTAATTTTAAAAATTATTGTGATTTATATTTAATATCAAGCGAACAAACAACGTTCGACTGTGTGTTTGATGGGAAAGGCAGCCTTTTTTTAACTTGTTGCTATGATACCTATGTTTAAAGCCAAAACATCTTTGTTTACTAACAAATTATTTTTTTTTTGTTTATATTTTCTTATTTTTTTAACTAATCCATTTGTATCCAAACTGACGCTAAACATTTTCATAAAAAGCATAATTTATCAAATTTTTCAAATATAATACAACTAGTTTGTATGTTGCTTGGAGCGTTTTATTAAACAGACAAACAGACAATTTAAAGATTTTTTAGAAAAACAAATCAACTATAGGTTTTACTAAATCAATAGGAAAGTTATAGAAATTAATTTTATTGTATGTTTGTATGTACATACATGGAGTTTAGTTAATCAAATCTTATACTAGATCTTTGTATAAACTTATAAACTGGAATTTATTTCAAAACTGTTTTTTTTTAAATTATTTTTGTAAATTTGCCGGAATTGTTATATTTATTATTTATTTAAAAAAGATGCCGCAGGCCCAATTATAATAATTGGTTATTACAGTTGAGTGTTCAGAAAAGCGATAATTAATTTTCAAAAAAGTCATTAATTTTATATTTTTTGTTTGATCGATAATGAATTTTTCTGTTTTTCAATTTAGATTATTGTTTCACAATATAATTTAGTAAAATTTAACATAGTATTCCAATAATGCTTAAAGTGGTCATATAAAGAAACCAAAATTAGCACCTTTTGGTTTGCCTACGCCTTTTGTTTAAAATTTTAATGCTTTTAAAATTACAATTTTTATTGGGCCACGTCTGTTCTATTACTTAACGAAGCTCTAGATAAAATGAATTTTAAAAAGAAACAACAACAGTAAAAACAAAAGCCTTTTTAAGATGTATTTTAATAGTGTTTAATGGCTTTACATGTATATGTAGATATGTATGGAAATGTATATACATACATACATACATAGTTACCTCCAATTCTTTAATTTGCATTTAGAATTAAACGTAAAATGTTTAATAATGAGTTAAGCAATAATGTATTTTAAAGATATGCAATATATAAATATATTGCTGAAATGTTTATGACATATAAGTATATATTTGTGCAATATTTTATCTAAATAAATAAAATTCTGAATTAATATATTTTGTTTTTTTATTGAAAAAAAAACACAACAAGAGGCGCAAGTATTTCAAATAAAATGTATTTTATGATTTGTTTATATTTTTCTAATTTTGTTGCAAACAACAATTAAAAAAATTTAATTTATTTAAATTCAATATCATTGACTTTTTTAAAATTTTGATTATGTTCTACAAATTTTTAACAATGTTTATTCTGTGCGCTGAAAATTGGTTATAGCTAATGAAAATCAATATATATGGTTAAGTTAGAAGATAAAATTTAATTAATGTACTTTAATGTATTTAACAATTCTTGTGATGAAATTTGTAAATAATTATCTTCTAATATCAATATAAATTTAAAATTGATTTGTTAAAAAAAAAATGGAGTAGTGATTATTCTTACATAAAAGTTACACGTTATTCTTTTATCATTCTTAAATCTAAAAAATCCTCAAAATCAATTTAGTAAAAAATAAAAATTTCATTTTAATATTTTCTTTAAACAAATAAAAAAAAAAATAATAAAACTGTTTGAATATTAATAATTTTATATGAGTTCAACACCTTATTAGCTTTCACACCTAAATTACATTTAAAAAAAGCATAACGGTATTTTTAAATTGAGAATAAACTCTCCTTTTTCCTAAGAAAGCTTTTGTTATCGACATTTCGACATAGAGCTAAATCTTAAAAACTAAAGCTGATAAAAATATTTTACTTATATTTTTAAATTCTGTGTATCATATGTAGACAGGTAAAATTTTTCCGGCAACAAATAAAACTTAAATCAACGCATTTAAGCAAATTATTTTTTTTTTTAATTTTGAAAATACAATATAGCTCATAAAAGAAAGAGACCCATTAAAGAGAAACGCACCTTTACACAATGAAATATTTTTCATATAAAAAAGAAAAACACATGAACATATAAGCTTTGAGTTGGTGCAACGACAATTTAAAACAATGTTCTAATCAATTAACGAGAATTGTTCTTATACAATTTAAAAGAAAAAATAATCAATTTTAAAGTATTTATAAAAATTTAAATTTAATTTGTCAATTTTTATGCCCACTCCTACATCCACTTTCACAACAAACTACCTACGCAAAAATTGCAACAAAAGTTTATGGAGATTTGTAGGACGTCATATAAAAAACACACAAGCAAAAATAGAGAAATGGACAAATGCAGTTTTATTTTTAAAATCATATTTGATGTTTTTGATTTTGTTCTTAAAATTAACCCTAAGATGATCAAATTTAGTAAAAAGATTTTAACTTGTTTTCAACCAAATAAGTTGCAATTTTTATTTATTTTACAAGGTTATGAAGTTTGGTAATGCATATACCTACATACATATCGCACACCCAGTTCAAAAGTGACTTAACTCAAAATTTTCATTTTTCGCTTTTATATGCTTGAACTATGAACAATACACTTGTTTATCTATAAGAAAAATATCA
>NDXZ01068503.1:0-10692 GCA_003055125.1 Paykullia maculata | reverse complement strand
TAGCCAAAAATTTACATTTTCATATAAAAACATTATTTTTGTTATCGTTTGAAACGTGAAAGCAATGAAACAAATACCTTACAAACATAAGTACATTAAAATCTAAAGCACTTGTAATTGCAACAACAAAAACAAAATAATTACGCCTTTAGTTAATCCACTTTAAATAACCCAAGACGACTAATTGTCTGGTGTTGCAACCTGAAACCCTAATTCCGAGAAAAAAAAATACAAACACATAATGTGTGTTTCCATAAAAATAAAAAAACAAATTAAGCCTTTTTCAAAACTAACGGCACATATTTACAAAGACAAAGGCCATCAAGCTAAATCAGACCAGACATGGTGTCTGCTTTTCCTGTCAACAATTTTTTATTTATTAATCTCAGAAAAACTAAAAACCTTTAGAAATTTTAGTTGTACTTATAGTTGCAATGATTAATTAAAGTGTTCAAATATTTTAAGATCAACCAATTTGTATGTTTTAAAAGTAAAAAAAAAACTATTTAAATATTGTAGATGTTTATGTGTTTACTTGTCGCTGTAATCTGAGTTCCATTACGCTGCAGGACAATAATTATTTTTTAATGTCGAAACACTTGACACATTAGTTTGTTTACCTTTTTGTGAATTTATGGTTTCTCTACTTTCACCACTTAAGTTGTGGTTTGAGTTCCTGGAACATTTAAGTGCTATGTGTGCACTTGCACCCAATTTTAAGTGATTAAAGGTCATTAAAATATGAAATAACAAATATTTGTAATAAATTAATCTTTTTTTTTGGAAACAAAAATCTTTATTTCATAAATATTACTTTGCTGTTGTTTTTGTTGTTCCCATATTTTTTTATTACTGTTAATAAATACCCAAAACACGTTTGCTTTCTGGATCGAAAGGACTTCTCATATGACAGTTTGCTTTGTAACGTTTTCCCAGAACATCAATTTCATATTCACCCGCTTTAATATATTCATTATCGATTTTCTGGCCATCTGTTCTCTGTACGTAAGTTTGTGCCAAAGGTTTGTCCAAATAGTAGGCATATTCGGTTCTACGTAGAAAACCAACCGGTTGACCGTTTCTATAAACCCCCTCTAGGCCCCAAATGGGTACCCGATCATCAAGAGTTAAATATACTAAACGTTTTTGTATACCTTCTTTACGCTGGCGATCAATAGCCTTCTTGCCCTTATATTCACCCTGTTTACGACAGGTAAAGCCTAGGCCTGCTTCGAGTGGTGTATCATCTGGTCTTAAATCAAAACTCCACAAATGATAACCCTTTTCACTACTCAACGAATACAAAGCACGATAGCCAGCATTTCTCAATTGCTCCGATTGGCCCGCTTTCATTAAAGCTCTATAAACTTTGGAGCAATAATCTTTGGGGACATGCAACTCATAGCCCAGTTCCCCCACAAAACTAACACGTAATATACGAACACCATAACCAGCACATTGGGTTAATACTGTGCCATTGGGTGGTATGTTCTCATCTGAAAGTTCGCATTTGACAATGTTTTGTAAAATACCTCTTGATTTGGGTCCTTGTATCGAAATGACTCCCATATCGGCTGTAACATCTCGCACAGTGCAGTTAAATCCTTGTCTCTGTATTTCATTGGCCATCATGATGTACGTGTAGTAGGCGGACGCACCACCAGCAACAATGTAATAACCTTGACCTTTAAATATGGGATCATGCGGTGCACCAGTACCGGAATTTAAACGCGATACGGTTACATCGGCTTCTACACCACCGGAGTTGTTTAGGGCACAAGTGTAAACTGTTCTAAAATATTTCAAATAAAATTAAAAGTTAATCTCTGACAAATATTATTTTTATTCTTATAAAATAATCCATTGATCTTTTATGTTTTAAAAAATTGTTTTTCTTTCAATTAATTTCGATGAATTTTTTATAGAAAATGTTTCGTAGAATATTTCTACTTATTTTTATTTAAAGAATTTTTTTTTCTATTTTTTTTCATAGAAATTTTTTAATGTAATTTAATTTTAAAAGAAAATGTTTCGCAAATTAACTGCATATTTAAAAAAACATTAAAAGAATCCTAAAAAAAAGAATAAAAATGTTTTGATAATTTTTTTAAATTACTTTTATTTAAAAAATGTTTAATAAATTTGTAATTCAAAAATAACTAATTTTTGTATATAAAAAAAAAATATTCTCAATATATGTGAAATTTTATAGCGCAAACAAAGTTCTACAATTTTTTATTTATATAAAAAATATTATGAAACTCTTGCCCCACGGTACCAAGGAGGCTTTTTAGTGTTTTTGATACAGAACTTTAAAGGCTTTTAAAATGGTCAATAGCCCCAATAAATGACTTTTTTGAGTCAAATAATTCTCACGCATACAGCTTTTGCTATTGGTATTAGATAATAAACACCTTTAATACTGTAGCATAGTGCACAATTTAAAATCTGCAATTTTAGTTTAATAAACAAAATTAAACAATAAAAATTTTACTGATTTAAATGTGAACACGTAAAACCTTACAGAAACCTTAGTTGTTGATGAACTTAAAACATATATGTATGTATCTGTAGTTAAATGATTATATCACCTCGCAATTGGTATTTGAAAAATTAAATTTAACTTACTTTTTAACATCGCGATTAGTATTTGCTGTAAATATCCAATCGGCAGCCCTTTGGGCATCGGGTCCTTCCAAATAGAGTTTACAGAAATAGCTCATATTAAAGACAACAGCATTGTTGCGGCAAGCCATGGCCTCTTCTCCAATCTATATAAGGTATACGAGACAAATGCATTTTATATGTAAAGTGAGGCAAAAGTGTAACAAAGAATTGTGAGATCAGCAGTTGCATTATGTCAGTTGTACATTTGTTTAGATAACAAGAAAACAAAACAACACCCGAAATCCGTAGTTAAGCAAATATCGCACAATTTTGCGTAAAAATAACACAATACGGGCAATCGAGTTGTAAAATGTGGCACGTACCAAGTAAAAGTAATAGAAAAATAAACAAATGTTTAATTAACACAAATATAATATAAAGTTGGTATTTATGTATGTATGTATGTATATGCCTACCAAACTATGATGTTCGGAAAAACTACTATATTTTAGATCACCATCTAAAGCACTCTCGTAGGCACAATTCTTGTGACGTTCATTGCCATAACTGCCATACCAATCATATGACAAGACGGATGCTGGTTTTTGTAAAAACAATCCTGGACGCTCCCAGCCCTGTTTCTCTTCCATAAAGGCATTAAAAGAGAGCATATCATCATGTAAAGGATCTTTTTTGAAATCACGACCAGCCAAAGGTTGATCATATTTAAAGACCATACTATAGTTTTTAGCATAACTTTCGTGGGACTTCTCACTAATCCATTTACTATCTTTACTTTGTTTATCGGTAAAGCGTCTTAGATCAAAACCAAACATGGGCAAATCTGGTTTACCATTTATAATCCACAAAGCAATTTGTTCTCCACAACCACCGCCAAACATCATGCCAGCGGAATTAAAACCGCAATTATGATACAGACCGCTAATGATTGTATCTAGTCCCATTAAAGGTTTGTGATCGGGCGTAAATGACTCGGGACCACAGACAGTACTTTTTACACCATAATTAGCATAAGGTGGACACAATTTAACCGCGCCATTTAAATGAGCCTCGAATACAGACCAATCCAAATCATACAAACCAAAATGAAAATCTTTAGACACTGGATCCAATAAAATTGGATTTGGCTCATAGCCACCCATTTGTATGGCATCACCTTGTATTCTAAAGTATATGGAATAATCATGATCGCGTATATTAGGCAGACCTCTAATGCTCGGCATCGATTCCGATAGTATATATGCATGTTTCATGGGTATCAAAGGCAAAAAGGAACCATGTTTTTCTATTAAATCCCGTCCCCAAACACCGGTGGCATTGACTACTTTGCTAGTTTTAATTGTGCCATAAGGTGTGGCAACACCCACTATCTTTTTGCCTCTGCCAGTATCTTCTACTACCAACTCATCCACTGGGCAATTTTCTATCACTTTGCCGCCATTTTTACTGGCTGCCCTCGTCAAGGCGTTACATAACATGGCTGGATCAACAACACCATCTCCGGGTGAATGTAGAGCACCAATAAATGATTTTGGATCCAATAAGGGAAATACTTTTTGTGTCTCTTCGGGGCTAAGGATATAGTTTTCAATTCCTAAGGCATTTCCGATGGTGGCCAAGCGTCTGTATTCATCTAACCTGGTCTAAGCCAAAAAAAAAGGAATAAAAATTACTAAAATGTATTTGCTTAGTAAATGTAAAAATTTTAATTTTCAATAGTTAATAATTAATAATAAAAATAATTTTTAATAATGATTTTTTTAAAATTTTCATTCACTTCACATAACCTGCCTTCGTATTTTTTTTGTTTTTTATTAAGTAAATGTCAGCTATGAATTCTTGAAATCAAATGGATTAGAAAATGGACTAATTTTCGTTTATAAATTTGTTTAACCCAAAAAGTTGTCCCAAAAATAAAAATTTTAAATAAATTTAGCGTATTGATTTTTTGTCTATGGCGATTGAGCGATTAAGGTGTTAGCTGATTTTGCGAATTTCAGCAATTTCTATTTCAAATAATTAGAAAAAAAAAATACAAATGGGTCATTTCACGTCAAGTGGGTCAACTTGAAAAATCGATTCGGATGAAATTTGCACCATAGTTAGTCCTATTAAAAAGTAGCTTAGACACAATTTTTTAACAAGATCGGCCAAGAACTCTCCGAGTTAGAAGGGGTCAAAGTTTGATCTTTTGGCTAACCAGGTGTTTTTTCTCCTCCATGTAACTTATTACCTATTGCTCTTAGCAAAATTTGTTCAAAGTAGTTTAGATAGATATTTTTTAATCTTTTCAAATAAAATTTTTTTTAAAAAATAAAAAATTTTTTAATAAATTTATTTGCAAAATTTAATTTTTTTTTTTCAAAATGGGCCCTTTTTTTCTCAAAAGAAAGCTTAGAACATTTCCTTTAATTAAGACCTTTGTGGTCGCTTAGTGGGATGCGAGTGGGATATCTATGAAAAAAAATATTTTGTACCTCAAAACAAGGATTTTCAATTTTTACCATATGCATTTGAATTTTTTCCTATTTGTGTGCGAGTGTTTCTAAAACCTTATTTCAAAAATTTTTGGTTGGTAGACTGTTTCTGGGACTTGCACATATGACATTATGATATCATAAGTTAGCTTGTGAATCCCTCATATATGTAAAACAAGTTTAAATTAAAACTATTTCCTATTTCGGGACCTTCCTAAATCAGTCCTGTTATGGAAATTAGTTCTTAATTCAAAGCTTAAACTTTAATACAACAAAAGATTTATATTTTTCTTATGTTAATTAGAACTGCAGTTTTCTTTCGATATTTAGGATTAAGTTTTCCAATCTTTTACTATTAATCGATTGTTAACTATTTCAATATTAATAGAAAAATAATACTTTGATATATTATAGAATGTATTATTTACTTATCACTAACATTTATAAATATAATATAAAGAATTACACTTTGTTTAGTTTCAACACTTTTAATTTACCTACATCTGAATGAGCTATGAATAATCCACCGTTTTGTATCCAACCCGGGTCTAGGCCTGTCTCCCCTTCCAATTGCATTAGCATATTACGCGAATTAGCCAACAATTGTATATCCACATCATTTGGCCGTAGACGCCATACCAAACCTGCAGTATGCCAGGTGGTGCCGGCTGTAAGTTTGGCGCGTTCCAATAGAACTGCCTTAACACCACGTTTGGTCAAATGGTACAGAGTATGACATCCAGCCGAACCGCCACCAATTATCACAACATCCGCTGAACAAGGTACTGTTACTTCTGTTTTAGATACTTTTTCTGAACAGTAACGTAATTGCATTGGCACTTGGATTATATTTTTCACAGCCGGCTGTTGAGCTTTTGACTTTAAAAAACCCCCAATAGTTTTACTTATATTCCACATTTTGTCACTAAATGATACGATTTACTTAAAGGCACGCTTAAAACTAAGCTTTAAATACATTTAAACATTGCAGAAGTGAAGCCTAACTCACAAATACAAATAGAGATTTACTGATGCAAGGAAAGGGTCAGTCTGGGGCCACTGGAAAGTGATAAGAATTGCTAATACAATTTTAATTGGGTAATCAATATATTTTTTATTGTATGCATTGTGTATCTCAATACATTTACATACATATGTATGTATAACAATTGATGTTTAAGATTGAAACTCAAAGACTTTACTTATTTTGTGATAAGAGGGGCTTGTCCGTGTTATTGAAAGACTTAGAAGTGATACAGTTCGATGAACGTTAAGTTTTGCTTTGACCAAATTTTAAAACAAATTTTTAAATAAAATAAAATGTTTAAACGCTTTGACAACGATCTCGCAGTAAGCAATAAAAGATATGATACAGGTAAAAATAAATGGCGTAGAAACGAACTCTAAGCATTAGCCAAGAGCCAGAAACTTTAAAGGTGTGAAGCTTTTAGGCATGTACAGTGCTTAAGATCTTTGTGCGTAAAGTAAATGCTAGCAGTTGGCGTAAAACCTTTAAAGTCTGGACAGCTTGAGATACTAAATATTTTCACAATTGACCCAAACGCCCATAATATATTGCAATCAAGATGAAACTTACCACAAATAAGTTTCAGGAAAACAAAATTTAGTATTTCTTAACCCCAAAAATCACCTAAACCTTCATAAAACTGTTGAAAATATATTGAAACTTTGGCTGATTTAATGTATTATGTCAAAAAATAAAAATTAACTAAAATTTATTTTATATATGTATGGTAGTGTAGGGTGTATTTTGGTCAGGTTTGTTTACCTTTAATACCATTGCTATATTAACGTTGTTTACCCGATTTTTGTAATCTTCGTCTATTCTATTATCGGTTGTAATATATAAGGACATAAAATCGACTTGGAAAATGATTTTAGACTGATTGGCGTACTTTGAGGCAAGTGTGGTACTATTCTTGTAGGCATCACAATTTTCACACAAACGGTGAAAAAACCGTGATATGTATTTATATTTATACCCTTCACACATGTGGTAAGGGTATATATAGGTTTGTCAATTCGTTTGTAACTTCCACAATATTCAGTTCACCCTATAAAGTATATATATTCTGGATCCTTATAGATAGGGAAGTCGATTTAGCCATGTCCGTGTGTTGGTTAAAATCAAGTTTCCGTAGCTCCCATAGGTCACCCAGGGTTATTAAATTTTTGGAAATACTTTCGAGAAAACCACCGGCTAAGATATAAGCAAAAAAGACGACTGCCTCGTTTTTTTTACACAAAAAAATTATTGTTTTGCAGTTTTAAGATAAACTACAGATATATTTGAAAAAAAGTATACCATTTCGACCATTTAGCCCAAATGGGCCACACATGCTATAATAATACATACCTATGTTTTTATAATAATGTTTTTTTTTATTGTATTCTATTTTATTTATTATACATACATATGTACATACTTACATACATATAGGTATTTATATTTTATATTTAAAATACATACTAAAAAATTTGAATAAAAGTCATAAAATTAGTAACATACCTATATATGTACATGTGTACTTATTTGTTGATAAATAGCTTACATTCTATATGTATGTAAAACTTACCAAATTTTGAGTTACATTTTTTTAAAGTTAATTGCATAAAGTTTTTGCAAAGTATATATGTACATATTTCTTATTTCCTTATTATCCGTAAATAATTTCCCACTTATTTTCCATTTTCTAACAAAACAAATAAATTAACAATTTTATAATTATTTACATTGCATGTCAAAACAATGTGTTCACAATCAAACATTTTTGTTATTAAAAAAAAAAAAACAATAAACACAATCCAATATGATCATTGTTACTATAATAAACAAAAATATGCATGTACCACCAAACGGATTAATATTTAATTTTCCTTAAGAAAAACAAAATAAGATGTTACAACAACAAGCTACAGGCAGTGAGTGATAATTCATTCATACATCTTGTACAACAATAATATTTATTTACCCATTCATTTACATACATACATGTTCGATCGATAATCACACTTTCTCTTTCTTTATCTCTGTGTTGCCTAAAAATGTTAAAGGCCTATTCAAGACTTTAGACCGCCATTGTTTATTATATTTTGTTTGTATAAAAGAACCAATAGAAGAAACGAACGGTACTTGTACTCTTTTGAAAACAGACTATTTACATAATTTGCATATTACTCTAGTTTTTTTTTTGTGTGTGTCTTTAACTAGATTAATTATTGTCTCCACCCACATAGACTAAAAATAGTCCTAGAGAGAGGAGAGAAATGTAATATTTGGATATCATTGAAAATACATTTGTTTTCTAGTACGTAACATTATGTTAAGAGTTCTTGTCAAAAAAATAAGAAAAAAAAACAAATAAGAAAAGAACCTTCTTAATACTTGTGATTTGAAAGAGATTATGTCAGTTTCGTGCAAATCATAACTCCTAACGGTTGTTAAGTAATTGGAAGGAAAAAGTAAATTCCAAAGAATACCGTTGGTTAAATTCGGATGATAAAAAATTGTTGCCCATTAATAAAAAAAAGAATTGCTCATTATTGTGATATAAAAGAGATAATATTTTTATTAGTGATTTAAAAAAACTAAATATTGTGAAGAATCGTGTACATATAAGTATGCCACGTAAGAAACGTTCTGCAAGTCCATTCGAGTTAATGGATGATGATTTTGATGATAACAGCTCTCAAAGTAAGTAAAATATAATTAATGGAACATTAGCAATAGGAAGTTTTGAACTACATAGGTACTTAAAGACCTATTACTGGCTTAAGTCAGGGATGTAAAATTAAAATATTGTTTGCATCAAAAAAATATTTTAATTGTCCTTTTGGTCTTAGGGAAACAAAAGCAATTTTTTTAACTTTATGTGTCATCTTTATATAATGTGTAATGTGTAAAATTTGTATTAGATTTTATCTAATAACATGCTAACACATTCGCGGACAAGACGGCATATGCCGTCAAAAATAGAAAAAAATACTGGGACAGTAGTTTTTATATTATTGGGACAAGTCGGTATCTACCGCAGTAAGGATAATGTTAAATTATAGTTTGTTTTTACAAACGTCCCAATAAATGTGTTGTTATGTGCCATAGAAAAAAAATATTAATTTTAATTATTTTGCTCCAGTCCCGGGTTATTTATCTTTAGTAATTACGAAGATACAGCCTGTGCCCCAGAATGAGAAAAAGCGGAAATGAACTGTCCGCGAATGAGCTAAAATATCCTAAAAATAAAATAGTTTAAACAAGATTTAAATTGCTTAGTTTTATGTTAAACGATCTATGACTAATAAAAACTTCCGTTAAAAATTACTTAAAAAACTATAAATTCCAATAAAATTGCTTCATCACGTTCAAATTTGATAAATACATACATATGTATGTATAAAAAGGACCAATTTCGATATGCCAGTTTTTAAAGGATGGCCTCTGGTTGTTAACTTTGTAATTTAAATAAGATTTGAAATAAAAAATTATAGTTTTTTAATCAAACGTATCTTAAACAAGACTGAAATGTTGTTAATTACATACTTCTTGGATCAAAATTATTTCGTAACAATTTTTATTAGAGCCAGCATTAATCAGTACAGGATTTGGTGGGAGGATTGGTGTTTACCTCAATATCACCTGTGGTAAATTTTATCACGATTCTAATGTTTAAAATAACATTTCAAGCGTTTAGATGATTTTTGAAGTGGGTCTTATATTGGAGTTTGGTACATTAGTTTTAATGTGTATCCCTAATATGAGAGCCAAGACAAATAATAAACTAAATACCGAAGTACGGTTAGGACATTTGTGTTGACGTAAAACTTGTTTATGTTAAATTTTTTAAAAATTTAAATATTTTTATGCACCCAACCATCCAACCACCCAAGTTAAATTTGTTTTCTTAAAGTCCCAATTTTTTTCAAACATTTCTGTAGTTTATCCAAAAAATTTGTATATCTCAGCCGGTTATTGATGGATATTGCCAGTTTTCAATATTGATTTTCTCGGGAATATTTCCAAAAGTGATACCACATACAATTATGAATGAGATATGGAAGCTACATAAACTTGATTTCAACCAACACACGGACAGACGGACATAGCTTAATCGACTTCCCTATCTATAAGGATCCAGACTATAAGTATATACTTTATGTGAAATTACAAACGGAATAACAAACCTATATACATATGTACATACATATATATGAATATGCCCTTGCCACCTATGATAAAGGGCATAAAAAGTTAACTGGGGCCTAATCATCGCTGTCGATATCGAAAGCTATCGTAAAAGGAAAAAGTTTGATACCTATTGAATAGTCAAATTACTGCATTCGATTGCTGTCGAATCGAATTGCTTACTCATTGTAAAAGATTTTATTTAATTTGTAATAGAATAAAAACATACGTTTAGACAAAAGCAAACCAAAAAATATAAACAATGTAAGTATTTACAAAATAATGTTTTTTTGTTTCTTTAAAATAAATTATATGTTGTAGAAGAAAATAAATCAACAATGAAACAACAATTTAAAGTTTCTCAGTACACTGAAATTACATTTT
>NDXZ01068445.1:0-13099 GCA_003055125.1 Paykullia maculata | reverse complement strand
TAACACATGTGTGTGTGTGAAGGGTATAAAAATAAAAATAAGAGACACATCTTAAAAAAATCTTATTTATTTTCTAATTAAATATTTCTTTTAAGCGAAAATTCTCAAAATAATATTCATAAAATAAGCTTAACAGCCAAATGTAAAATATAAAAATCTTACTTTAAAAATCCCCTTAAGGTATTTTATAAGTGTCAACATAATATTAAGCATTTACTGCTTCATTTATTGTTCATTTAAATATTTCATATGCTTTAATTAATAATTCTCCATAAATATTCTACTGTTATCGAAAAATTTCTAGGTAAGTTCTGTCATTGTGGCCTGCGGCAAATAATCTGCGGGCTTAATACATATTTCAACATCACAATAACTGCTCGTTAATGTTTTAAATTTCCACAAAAGTCTTAATATAATAAAAACTTTCTATAAATCCGAATAAATGTGAAAATATATTAAATAAGAAAATTTTAACACAAGCTTTAATGCTCACAAGTCAATTATCCTAAGAAAATACACAAAAACAAGTTTGTACATATGTATGAATAATAGATTTAATCTACTGAAACAAATGCAGATTTTAGTATAAATGAAGCTCGTTTCACACGACACATATTTTGCATATGACTTGTCAATCCGTGTAAAACCTTTTAAACATTGAAAATCGTCTGTAAGACGACAATTTTGACAGACATGCAAAAATACATACAGGTTGCAAAAGTGATATGTTAAATAGATATCACGAGAAACCAGATTAAGTTCGCGTGTAAGTGTGTGTCACAAATAATTGAGGTAAAAAGGAAATAAATTTAAGATCTTAATTTAAATATATCGATGTAAATACATGCATGCATGTATGTGCACTTTTTAAAAGTACATCATTTATTTATTATTTATATTAAGTATGTCCTAAGGACACTCCAACACAAGCAGGCAAACACACACACACATACATATATATATGTACATAATGCACGCATACAAACACTAGCCATAACAAGAACTTACGAAATAAATAAGAAAAATAAATAATTGTAATATTATAGTTTAACACTATTTGTTTTAAACAAGGAGTAAACAAATGATAATATACAGACGTGTGTAATACACACACACACACACACACACTTGTTTAATATTTTATATACAAGTACAAACATTTAATGATGTTATGTTCGTAGTGTTGTGCTGTTATATTAACTAATACAATTTTATATACGAATTAGCAGATACAAAAACATACATTTTCACTTTGTGCAAAATAAATTCATATTTACAAATAAATTTACACAAACATGCTTAAGAGAATTGTTTTTTTTACTGAATGTATGTGAATTTATTAAGATTGTATTTGAATACACTATTCAAAAATGTACAAGATATAAAACATTATAAACGACCGAAGAAATGTTTTAGGAAAAAAGTGTGAATTATTAAGTCGTACGCTAGTTGGGTGGGAAGTTTTTATAATGTTTGTGCATTTGAAATAGTGGATAGAGCCCTAAACAGTTAAATAAAAAATATTTTATATTAATTTTTAATTAATAATTAATAATTTTAGCCTTTGGAAAAAATACTCCTAAAATACTCTTAGATCCAAACAGTTACAACAGATCGCGTTCCTTTGCATACAAAACAAACTAGTAAAAGTTGAAACCAAATCCTGGAGAAAACGATTTTATAAGGGTTGGGTGATTCAATCAATATTAGTAAGGTTTACTCTTAAAGTAAAGTTATCAGCATTATTTTAATAAAAATATTTAAAATTGCGACCTACACTATAGTTATATTATCTAAATGGATAAACAAGCGAATTACCGGATCTCGCTATAATTATGAAGGGGTGTGGAAAAACTATTTATTTCTTCAGTATCAGAATTATATAAAAGTCCCAAATCGCAAACCATTTTACGAGGAATTATTCTTCTATAAAAATACTAAGAAGGGAAATTGATTTAATATTTTGCAAAAACAAGTCTAACAACAAATCTAAAATAGCAATAAATCTAAATCTAACAACAAACAATAAAATTTAAACAATAATGTCAATACGACAAATAAATATTTTGCTATTATATAAAGAGCTGTTACATATGCATACAGTGTTAACCAAAGGCTAACCATTTGTATAGAGAAAAAAAAACACATTCATATGAAAAATCATTTGTTGGTTTCTTGAAGAAATTTGTGAATGTTTTTTTGGATTTATTAGAATACTCATTTAATATATTTGAATTCTGGTATATACATACAACATTTTTGAATTTTTTCAAGAAATAAATTTCAAAGTCTACTGATGATCTGGTCTAAGCAACCAGTGAAATGCAGCATATTGAAATCTAACAACAAACAATAAAATTTAAACAAGTCTTAATCACTTTTTAAAATTGAAAATCCTTACGAAAATTTGTTTTCTATTTTTTCTGGTATTTTATATTACGTAGAGTAGAGTATAACAAGGCGCTTTTTTAATTAACAACTACATTTATGTTACTTAAAAACCACCCACGCGTAAGACTGTTTCTCGTAAGTAATATAAATGAATATTGTAAGAACGTGAAATAAACATGACAGTGATCTTATTATTAAAAACAGAAACATTTTACAACCAAATTATCCTTACAGATGTCCTTCTTTATGTATGTTGCTTTCAAAAGGAGAATGTAATGAAGTAAAGTCCAAATCATTATTAATCAGTTTTTGGTTTGCATGTGTTTGTGTGAGTATAGATATACACATACTTGAATATGTACAATCTTTTTAAAGTCAATATTTTTCATAAGAGTAACAAATCAGGCAAATAATCGCATTTTTAATTATTTATTTAAATATTTTTTATTCTCTTCCTAAATCTTAATTTGAAACAATAGCAAGAGTTTCATTATATTTTAAACATATGTACATAAGCAACAAAATAAGTTGTAGAATTAAGAATTTTTTAAACATCGAATTGAAAATGTTTTGCACAAATAATAACGTTTAAGGCAATTTTGGTATTCAGTAATATATCAGTTATTTAAGTGTGGAAATATGTAACAACTAAGGCAAAATAGGATATCGACGCACTTAAAGTTATATGTTAATTTTCGGCAATATCTTATCAATTCTTAGAAACACTTTGTTTTTGCTTACATATGTAGAACGATCTGATTAAGTTAACATATAAACAATAATAAAGTCATATAATTGTTAATAAATATCTGCTAAACTTTATTTCTCACACTTGTCTTCTTCAAAGCCTGAATATAAGTTATCTATTAACTGCTGTAAGTAACCTCTTAACTTTTGCTTGTTTAATATAATAAATTGAATAATTGACATTTGTTTAACTTATCAATTAACCCACTGACTTATGTTGGTAACAACAGATAATCCAACAACAAATACAAATGACAAATGTACTTTGAGTCAAATGAAACAAACAGACAACAACAATAGAATAGTTAGAGAAGAAAATAATGTGTTATTACAAATGATATAAAAATGATTTTTTTTTTCTGATGTTAGTAGGGATCACCATTTTAAATCTCATCTAAGTAGTCGAACCTTTACAAGAACTGACATGTGTCCAATGTTCAAATGGGTGAGCGGTATGAGGGAAATGTCTGTATGTTCGGCACACAAACATTTAAGCATACAAAAAAACCGGCACTCAAGTAAATTCCTTTGTACAAGTGTAAGCTGTTAAATCGACCTACATAACACACATACATCCACACACCTAAAATTCCATCTTGGTTGAATAAAATATATGACTTCAGTATAAACACAATACAACATGGTCATACATACATAAATATGTATGTATGTTTGTATAAGAATTTGTTTGAAATCCTAACAAACACATATACAATACCAATTTACAACTCACTACTATTACCACAATCTTAAAGACAAACATACAACAACAACTATTTATTCGACATGACTTGTATTCATGTGGGCAACATTTTAGAAATATTTGTGGTCATTTAGGTTCATTTGAGGGTGGAGAATCTTTAATCGAAAACAGATATTAAATACTAACGAGCACTTTGTTAAACAATATGATTTTTTCTTTCTCTCTAGTATTTCGTTGTCTGTCAAAAGTCATTTTTATTTGTTTTTTTGTTTTCAAAAAAGTTTAAAAAAACGCTTGTGTGATACAAGGATGTCAAATACTTGAATGGAATTTGACAATTTTCTTTTCTTTTAATATTAAAAAATGTTATACCAATTTGTATGAATGTAAAAGTGAAACATGTTAAAATGTAAAATTCATCTACTTATGTCAGGTCTTAAATATTTAAGTCCAATTATGGTAATATTACTTGCGAATCATACACAGATAACAACAGCTAATAAATTATTATTGTTGCAATAAATATTTTATACAGTCGTGGACATTTTTGTACCGAACTAAATTTCAAATCTAAAAAATAATGAACGTTCGTTTATTTCTTTGTTTGTCTTTGTAATCTTTTTAACCAAAGTTCAAATATCTTATTAGAATATAATATCTATCACATAAGGCTAATATATAAATTTTTATATCATTGTTTTCGTTAATTTTAACAACTAAAATACCGCTCACTATGCTCTACACTTATGGTTAAGTATGTAAAAACATAATCAGTTGTTAAATTCAAAATATTATATACAAATAAATAAGGCACGTACTTGTACATAAATCATCGTGTTTGCCTGTTTATACATACGAGGAGCATTGCAAATCATGTTAATTTTAACTTAAATTGACTTACTGAGGTCAAAGAAATTCTTAAGCACTTTTAAGACACAAAATAACAAATAATCACAAGACCAGTAATAACAAAAAAAAATCTTAATAACAACAAAACCCAAATGACATTAGACCAAATTCTATTTTAAAAACATGATTACATACAAAAATATGTTTGTGTGTTAGCACAAATTGTTATTGTAGTAGCAAGTGTAATCTTTGTATATGTATATGTGTAGTATGTACTTTCATACATACTTAAGGAGTAAACAATTTTAGCTTGTAAACATTATAAAAGATTTAGTATGTATTTAAGGTTTTGAAATATTATGTAAATTTTACTAAAACATTTGTTTTTATGTACATGTGTAAGCGTGTAAGTGCAAGTGTAAGTGAGTGTATGTTTATTTGGTTAATAGACATTAAATAACAAACATCTATCCATATGAGCAAGTAACAGTGGGTGTTAAAAAGCATACCAACAGGTTTTAAATTTAAAAGATTTTTTATTAAAAATTTTACTAATTTATACGAAACAGTTAAAAAAAGATATTGCTAAAGCTGTAATTTTTCAGCGGTAAAATCACCAAAATTGCATTAGTGACTAATACATCGAAATTTTTTTAGTTGATACTTTCCTCCAGCTTCTTAAAATTTTTAAACAGTATTGTCATAAATCTATGGGTCAAGGTGACCTCATAATATTAATTCAATCGTCGTTAAATTAGACGAAAAAACTGGATATTCGACTTTTTTTATCATATTAGAGATTTTTTCACTATATAACAGATCTCAACTAAAACAATTTAAAGATAGGATGAACAGGCTTCGGTTCTTTAGATTGCGAATGTTTGTTATCTGCATAAAAATTAATTAATAAACCAATAAATAATTAATAATTAGCACAATGGCAAAGAATTTCTGAATTGTATTGATAGTGGAATAATTTTAGCTCAAGTCAAACTAAATTGGCTTTAACGTGCTGTCAGCGTATGACCATTGATATATATAAAACGTAAGTTTTCTCTAACAACTAGATCTAAATGCCTAAAATTTTTTTCACTGACAAACACTTGTAGCAAGTGTTGGAATACTTTTCCCTTGAAGTGTTAGCACAGATGTATGTAATTACAATAACATACTCCTTACCATGTAAATGTACATATATTTAAATATGTATGAGCTTTAATGTGTCCTAACGTATTAATGCATGTATAGACTTATATGTGTGTGCGTGTAGTTACATTTATGCCTAATGTTTTTTTGTGGTTTTTATGGCACATTAGATGAAGTTTAAAATCTAATTCGAATTCTTGAAAATTGCAAAAAGGCAACAAGGAATTGTTTTTATAATTCATACTTTAAACTGAACTAAATCGAAAAGATTTATAATGAAAATATAGGAATATTTAATACATTTAACAAATCTATAACTAAGCAAAATCGTATGCTAATGCTTTAAATTTTTTACTGATTATGTAGGTTTTTTTATATATATTATATATATTAAATAAATAGAAGAAAAAAAATATTTTTAAGTATGAAAGTTTAGATCTTTTTCGTTAAGGAAATACTACTGCAATTTTGTTTTTGTTTTATTAACACCCATGTTTACAATTTTTTTCTTCTGTATTAAGTTATTATTTCTTGTAACTTCACTTACATGTTGTTGCTTCATTTTTTTTTTTTGGGTCAAGTATTTTCTTTATTATTTTCCGGTGCCTTTTAAAGCATTTCTCAACAATCTTTCTTTTCTAGATCAACGTATTTTCTTTTACTTCTCTGACTTTTGACTCGTAAATAAACACTTAAAAAAACAGTTTATTTCAATTAATTAAGTACTTAATTAAAAATATTTTTTCTTTATACATACATACGTATTTTTTTATATGTATGTAGGAAAATTGTTATGTCAAGTTGCCAATTTAGATAAGTTTAGATAAAAAACTTTAAGCTTCTAGGCATGGCCTACGACAGACTAAAAGATATATTTATAGAAGGTCATTGGCATGCCGATTATGTGAGTTGGAACCAGAGATCTCGGCGCATATTTTTTGCGTATGTCGGAGACTGAAGTGAACCCGTCTGATCCCTTAATACAGTTTTCTTTGAAGAAAAACTGGCAACATGTTGCTCTAAAATTTTTTTGTATCGCTTATAATGTATAATGCGTAAATAATTTTCATACCCTTCACCACGGGTGGCAACGGTATTCAAAAGTTTGTCATTCCGTTTGTAATTTCTACAACATTCATTTGCGACCCCATCAAATATACATATTCTGGATCCTTATAGATAGGGAAGTCGATTTGGGCATGTTCGTCTGTCCGTCTATCAGTCTGCTTAAATCAACTTTTCTCCGCCCCCTGATGTCCTATGGACCCGTTAATAGTATCACTTTCATAAATTTTTCCGAAACTTTCTCTATTGAAAATCACTAAAATCCGACAATTAACGAGATATAAGCAAAAAAGTCAACTTTTTTGTAATAATATTTTTTCCACAAATATTAAGGATTTTTTGGTGTAAGAATTTCTTTTGAGTATTTTGAAAAAAATTTTACTAATTGGCCTACATAAAGATATACACACATAAATTCATTTGTATTACATACCTACTAGTAGTAAAGGGTATATAAGATTCGGCACAGCCGAATATAGCGGTCTTTCTTGTTTTAAATAATATTTTAAATATTACTTCTGTTATTATTAAATTTTATTAAAAGGTTTCAATGCTGCCTTTAAGAGATATGCACAAAAAATTTATTTAAGTTAAAAGTAAAATTTAAAAAAAATTTTTAATTAATAAATAAATGTATGTTAAAAAAAACAAAAGTTAATCGAATACTTTCCAAATAATGGCTATATAAAATTTTTTTTTAGATTTTGTGTAACAAACTTTTATTAAGCAAAAAAGTTTTAAACATATTTAAAGTGAAAATTTTTAAATTATATATAAAATATACATAAATGGTTTTAAAACATACATATGTATATATTAAAATAAAAAAGGAAAATTATATGAAATTAAATGCCTTAACAAATTTTTATAACAAGATAAACCAATATTTTTTAATAAAATTTATAAAATTATCTTGAAAATTTTTTATGGAACAAAAAATTGTTTGTTTAAAATAGGAAACAAATATTAATTAATAACAACTAAAATTAATGTTTACAAAAAATGTTATCAAGAATTTTCTTTTAAACAACATTTGTTTTAAATTTTCCATAAGCTAGAAATTGATGTACTTGTATAAAATAAGATGAAAATTAGTTAAACATTATCTATAAAATTTATAGTCAAATTTTTAAAAGTCGTATATTATTGAAATGTTTTTTGCAACGAAAACTTATATTTAAATACGAAAATTTAAAACTGTAGGTTATTAAGGAGTTTCTGATTAAAAAAAAACATATCTAACTAAAATTAAAGCGTTTCCCACTTTTGTATAAAAACTGCAAGCAAAAAAATGCCCAAACTTAACTACCAAAGTTCATTATATTTACATAGCAAAAATATAATTAAATTTATAATTATGAATATTTCTTTTTTATTTGCTGTTGCACTTTGATAAGTGTACCTGTGTCTCTATGTATACAAAACTACATGTTCAGCAGTAAGAGAGCAATAACTCATGTTGCAAGAGCAAACAGATATTAAATAACAATAATGGAAAAAAAACTTGTTTACTCCACACTTGTTTTGTGCTTTTTTAAGCCAGCAACCGCATACAAAGATTAACTCTATTAGAGTTAATTAATTTTATATGAAAAAAAAAAAGAAACTCATTTTGAAACAACAACAACGAGAGTAATTAATTATGAAAAAAATTAATGAAAAATTTTCGAAACAAAAACAATTGTCACATAATTTTCTGTCTAGACATGGAAAATTTAGTATTTTCAGTTAACTTTGTATTTTTAGGCGACCATGTTTGTTGCAGCTTGTTTTTGTTGTTGGTATAACTGTTGTTGTTTTGTCACAAACGGCATTGAAACCAAATGCAACCCTTTACGACAACAGCAAAACAGTGGAACTTGTTGTTATTTGACTTGTGGTATACACAATTTGATAAACGAGTTAAAGAACCATTTGTTTCAATATAATATATTTTTGTCTCTAAATATGTTTATCAAATATACATCATTTTAAAAAACAATTTAACTTATTTATAATTTTTAGCAAACATGACCTTAAGTTAAATTAGGTTTTCGTATTTCAGATCCCAAACACGAACATTTTCCATATGAGCTTGTTTTAATTAATAATTTGCAAAAATACGTGCAAAAAAGCCAACAATTATCTCATACTTAATATGTACCATTTCCCCCATAAATTTAATTCACAACACAATTATCGCCTGTCAAATTTGCCAAATTATGATTTATGCCAACATTATTTTCCCACAGTTTGTCCATGCCGTAAGTTTACTTCTCACACAATCATAAATTACAATTATTGAGGTTTGACTGTTGCTTTTGCATAAATAACAACTGTTACAAATGCACATGGTGCCTGAGACAGAAGGAAATGCTTTACAGGCATTATGTCGTCATAATGTGCAACAAAAACAATGACATATACATAAAGAATATTATTATACAAAAAAAAAGGGTGAGAGAGAGTCGAAGGCATTGGCAGCAAGGAATACGAGTAGAACTTTAATGCTTTCGAAATATTATTGTTGTTGTCGACATCATCGTTAAAAGAAAACAAAGGCATTTGAATATGTTGTGAATTACTTTCCTGCTGCCTTGTATGTATTCTGCTTGTTGCCTGCTGCTCCAACATCGTCTGTGAATCGTCTGTTGTCGCCTGTTTAATGCAAGTGCCATACAAAATGCATTTTATATGCAAAAAGTGCAAAGCAGCAGTGAAACCTCCACCAACCACCATCTTTCTTGCCATCACTAACTTTGCCAATAGTATTCGACAGTTAATATATCCTCTGTAGTAAAAACACAACACACATTCACAACAATTTTGGTTAAAGGTATCAAGAATTAAATCAAGCAACGTTTAAAATAAAAACACTAATGTTAAGTACTTTTTCAATTCCTATGATTAGAATGTAACTGATACGACCCAAAAGGCTTTATTTACTCCGTTCACTTATCCGCAGGGCTAAAGACTTATAAAAACCCTGATAAAGAAAACACTCTAATGGATGTAAGTATCGGGGGGATTGAGTACATATTTGTTACCGTTTTGTGCTGTCGTTTAGTTATATTTTGTTTTTGTTTTTTTTTTAATTTATTTTTAGCTTCCATTACCTTAAAGATATTTTTGCACTTTTAAATGCAGGTACTTTTTTAATTTAATAAAATATATATTTTTTTTTTAAATATTTTCCTTTAAGCCAACGCGTTAAAAATGCCTAAAGAAATTGTATATACATATATACATACATACATATGTATATATGTTCATGCAACTATCTAAAAAAAATTGTTTTTTATCATTCTTTTTTATATTGTCCCATTCTAAATGTGCTAACTAGAATATCAAACACATTCTGATAATTTGTATTCCCGATACCATGTACAAATTTCCTTCGATATGGCATGTGTCCTTTGATCAGTTGCTAAATCATAAAAGTACCAAATACTTCTTTTAATGGTTTTATTAACATCTTTGCAAAAATACAGACATTTACTCTGTCAATCAGACCGTTAGCAAGGAAAACACTATTACAGGTTGTTAATGTATGTCTAGGTTAGTGTATGTGTGTGTGGGATTATTTATGTGGTAGTAGTTTTATTTGTATGTGTTATGTAGCTAAACACACAATAACTACAACTATTAGAGCCAGTCGTTGACGATTTGCTGTCGGCACGCATTTCCAATGTCGAAAACGTTATCATCTTTAGTTGCTTTTGTAACGTCATTACCGTTGCAAATGGAAACAGTAACAACAGCATTAAATAACAAGTACAAAGTACTCGTAGTTGTTGAGACTTTACACTAACTAACACACACTTAACCGTTTAAACATTCAGAAATGTATTCCTTACAAGTGCACAACACACACAGACTTATAAAACAATCATCACATCACATTCCTTTTTGCCAAGGTTGCCTGGCTTTCAGTATGTCTGTGTGGATGTTTGTCGCGTATTGAATGTCAGTTTCATTAAGAACTTTTTTTTGTTTCTTTTTACTTTAGAGTTGCATTAAAATTAAAAGAGTTTTTAATTAAAGAAATAATATAATTTGCGTCTAAATAATTTCTTTCTTTTTAAAACAAGAACAGAAGAAAATGTTGCGACAAAAAGCTTTTTGATGTTGCTTCTATTTTAAAACTTTTGAAATGTTAAAACAAATGTTGTTTAATATTCTAATTTTATGCTTCTTCATATTCAAAGTTAAATATGAAAAAAGAATACAGATTTATTAAGACTACAATACAAATGCATTGTTTCAATTTGCCACAAAAAGTATTTGCATATTTTTTTTCATCTTTTTTTATAATCTCAGAAATATGTTTGTGTGTGTGTGCCTGCTTAAGTACGAATATTAAATACGCACTTACTACACTCACACTTATTATGCTACAAAACATTTGTCTTATACTTTTGTCATATAAAATATTAAGGTCATTTCCTTTTTCAAATGACAGAGTTAAAATACATTTTTTATGCTAGTAGTGAATAAATACTGTTTTATGACCCAAGATATTGCACAGCCCTTGGGACGTTTAAAATTCAAAATATGGTTATATTTATTTTATAAAAACAAAATTTAATATATGTCTGGAAAAATAAGGGCTAATAAATGTTCAATTTGGCTACTTTAGAAGTTTTTGTAGACTAAGACTAAGATTATGTGTTTTTGGCAGCCAATTAAAAATAAATGTAACATTTATTAGCCCTTATTTTATTAGAGTTGAAATTTTATTTTTGCAATTAATTAAAGAGAGATAAAGGATAGTCTTTAACAATGCTTAACATGCATATATTATTGCTTATACATGCTTAGGTAAAACGTCAATATACATACATACACATGTACTTACTATTCAATGAAGTCATGTACTTATTTTCTAATCAAACTTTTTAATTTACTAAACTAATATCTGGTAAAAATTCACTTAATAAAATTGTTTTTTCTCTTAATCTAAACTAACATTGTAATCTCTGTATGTCATCTAGTTTATTTATTTATTTACATATATATAAAATCTTTTTTAAATAAGTTAAACAAAATCTCTTTAAATATATGAAAATAACAGCACTTCAATCAATTTTAAGGCCAAACAAATAAATAAATATTTGAAAACTAAGTTGGAGGTCAAAATAAAATAAAATATGCAACAGCAACAGCAAAAACAACACTAATGCTGCAAATAATAAATGAGTTTGTATATATTGGCAATTTACAATGTCGTTATAAATGTTTAAAAAGTTCACAAAATATAAACAAAATCTCCGAAACAAAAATACAATTACTCAAACCACTCGAAAACGAAATGTACAAAATACTGAACGTAAAACAACAACATGAATGAGTTAAAAAACACATGTCTGCAAATAACAACAAACATAACTTTCTATAAAATAAACATAAACATCAATACAGTTATAATAACATATTTACACACACTCATATTCACTTGCATACTTGCATTTATAAACATGAGCAAGGAAGGACCCCAACCGGCTTAAATGCATTTATTTACATTCGTACTCACGCACACATAAAGAAGTATACATACATATGCATATGTATGTATTTAAATGTATGTATAAATAATATGCAAATACATACATAAAAAAGCTAAAATACGTACCGTATAAAATGGCAATTTGTGTTTTTTAATCCGTTTGGTAGACAATCCTTTCGGTCGTAATCCGTTATAGTATGCGATGGCATGCGTAAATTATTGTATAAATTATTGAAACACTCTAATAACAAATAAGAAGAACAACAAACAACATGCAGTATTAATTACAACTAATGCGATTTGTAAAAACATCGAACAAGTGAAAGAGAAAGAGAAATGAATAGAAAATGTGTTTGGTGTGTGTTAGTTAGGGTGCCCAAATAAAATTTATATACATTTTTTAAACCTCAATAAAAGCTACTATTTGTAAAAGGATTTATATTATATTTTATAGGATTTATTTTCGTTTATAAGGGCACAAGATTTAGTATTTTCTTAATAAGTGAAATTAGTTTCAAAACATTTTCGAGGCATTTTTTTATTGATTCCACGAAATTATTGTTTATTTTTTTAATTAAAAGAAAACTAAATCTAAGGGAGACCTGTTCGTTTCTAGATTCAACTCATTAGCAGCCTAAACTATAATAAAATAAAAAAAAACTTTGATATACAGTGGTTCAAACGTATAATTGGACACTAGGTATGAGAATATT
>NDXZ01068439.1:0-11198 GCA_003055125.1 Paykullia maculata | reverse complement strand
AAAGTCTTTGCTCTTAGTTAACTTTTATTTTAAATATGGTGTATGATAGTGAACATAAGGTTCATTTATGGCTGCTAAGCTAAATTGGCATTAAAAACGATTATTCAAGTACATGCTACAAGTAGGTGGATAGATTGATAGAAGGAACCTCGAA
The DNA here is from genome assembly GCA_003055125.1 of Paykullia maculata. Taxonomy (NCBI): domain Eukaryota; kingdom Metazoa; phylum Arthropoda; class Insecta; order Diptera; family Rhinophoridae; genus Paykullia; species Paykullia maculata. Next base: position 11,044 of record NDXZ01068439.1, on the reverse strand, counting down.
GGGTCTTATGTCCCTTCGGACATACACTTGAGCCTGTGGTCGGCTTTTTAATTTGTACAGAAGATGCCAACCAGAATTTGACTCTCTGGTTCTTTTAGCATTTTTCTTATACAAAAATATTTAAATTCCGATGAAAGCAGGTAGTAATTTTGCCAACTAATTTACAAAAAGGGGGAAAAAGGGAAAATAAAAATATATGCAAACAGTTTTGCACACAAATATAAAGTGTTCAAAGGCATCCTATGTTCGAAGGATAACTATCTTCTGATTGCCTAAATAAATATTCTTGGACTATTTCAAAGAGTAAATTTTTTTGGAATATTCATTTCTACACGTTTTCGATTATTATCGCCTAAGTTGAAGTTCAGTTTTATATTACGATTTTACGATCACTTTGAAATGTTTGGGATATTGGTTCAAAGAGACATTGCAAAAACAGAAAAATAATTTGTAGAACGTCAATGCAGGCCGTTGTGTTTATCACTAAATTTATAAAGTTAAGCCTACATGTACCGTAATATAAAACCACTCCGCCAGTTCCTACACCACCTGCTCGACTGTGTCGACGACACTTAGGTCGTTTTTGATTTATTTAATTATAGTCACCATCAATATCAAATGTTATTAAGACGCTTTTAGTTTAGCTTTAATGATTGAATATCCAACTGCTTAATATTTAATTTATTACGTGATGTATGTACGTATGCAACCTTATTCTAATGAAAATGACAAGGGTTTACATAAAAAATCGAAAAGTAAATTATTTTAATAAAATTTAGCTTAGGGATTTATAAATCAATTAAAATGTCTTATGATGGGATTTTTAAAAATCAATTCCGGTTGGCAACTCTCTAATTGTGATATTTTTGCACTAAGTGTTTGTTGGTAAAATGTTAACAATACTTGCAATCACTTAAACTACATATTTAACATCATTTGACACTAAAGTCAGACGCCACATCAATTCAGCACAATAAAATATTTTTAATTAAATGAACAACAACAACAACATTAATAAAAGTGTGCGGTAGACAGACAATGATGTAGTCTGCCAAAATCTGATTTTAGTAGGCGCGTGGCCTGGTATTTGGTAGCATTTTTTTTAATCACTTATTTAAGGGGCAAAACTTAAGAAAAAATCAAACAAATAACTTAAACAGAATATAGTAGAGTAGAATAAATATTTAATCTTTGTTATTTATTGGCGGAATTAAGCACTAAATCACAATACTCACCTACATACGTTTAGATCTGTGGTTCTCAAATACTTCGCTCAAGTGGAATATTAAGTTTAGGTGGAATATTTTGTTTTATGATTTTCTTTGAAATTATAAAAAAAACATGGTTGTAAAATTAGTTTTGTTTTTTGGTTGCTCTTAGATAAAAATTTTCATTTTAATTTAAATTTATAAGAGCAAACAAACAGAACAACAAAACTTAAAATTAACAAATATTTTTGTGTTGGGTTTCTTATAAATATTGTAAAGGTTTTTCGGTTTTGTAAAAAGTCGTATTTAATTTGTCAAAAGTTTTTACAAAAAGTATTTTTTATGAAAAAATTAATATTTAAAAAATATTTTACAAAAAGGAAACTTTAAGAAACTATCTATTAAATAAAGGTATATCAAAAATTTCTTTAAACAAAAAAGTTTAGCATTTTTTATTGAAAAATATATGAAAAAAAAAAAAATCTATCGAATATAAAAAAACTTAACTAAAAGTTTTCTGTGAATAAAAAATTAATTTTTTTTTTAATGAAAATAATTTTTTGATGAATGTTTGTTGTATTAAGCGCAATATTCGGTTGTGCGACTACTTGTGACCGACTGTTTCACAAATTTTTAACGAGCACTTTGGTTTAATCACAGAAACAGGGAATCTTAAATTTTCTAAAACCATTTATTTTGGTAAGTTTTATTCAAATATGATCAAATATGATTTAAGTCAGTTAAGAACGTTAAAAACGGATTTTAATGAAATTTTCATTAAAATATATTTTGAACTTAACATTCAGAGAGGCAGACAGTCGAAAAAGCAGACATCGTGTATAAGTTTAACAATTCATTTTAATGAAGCCAATAATATAAAATAAAGAAAAATCTTTTCAATAAAAAAAAATAATTAGATTTGTCTATAAACCATAATTAATAAAAAACGTGTGAAAAAGAAATTTTATATAAAATTTTCTATAAAACGAAAATAAGATTTTTTAAATATTTGCAGCTGTTTTAGTTACAGGATCGTGAAAACATATATGTTTATATAAATTTATATTTTTTAAATATAAAGATAGGTTCTCGATCATAAAAAATACTCTGCCATTATGATCTGACCCATTTAGGGTAAAATGGAGTTTTGAAAGATTTTAATAAAAATCTGAAAACTTGATACTCTACAGCAATACTTTCACATGTCTCTAACTTTTTGAAAAACTTAACATATATACCGGTTACTTAGACGCAAAAAAGAGATCGTCAATAACGAACCGTGTTTGCTGAACATAAATTAAATACAAAAGAAAACATTATTTCAAATTTCAGCAAATGAGATTCTGTTGTTTTTTTTTAATTTCAATAGCATTTATGAATTGTTTTCTCTTTTTTTCTTTACTTGCCAGAAATAAAACATTTCAATTTGAAAAATAACGTCAAGGGAAAATTTGACGTTATACTAGATATACAAATACATACATACATATGTACGTACGTTATGTTAAATACAAATTGAAATATATATTTTTTTAATAAAATAAATAATAAAAAGAAAAAAAATTAAAAGCGTGTGTGTTTTGTGTTCTTTTGTATTTAGGAAAAATTAATGTTTTTTTTTTTTATAAATTTATGAATATTAATATTTGATTAAAAATAAATAAATAATTAATGTGTATGTATGTACATGAGTATGAATATATTGACTGTTGAATTTGTGCTTCGCAAATTTAATCAATCAAATAATAAAAAAATATATTAAGAATTAAGTAGAATTGATTTGGCATTAATTTTGTTAAGATAAAAAGTATTATAGATCCCATTTTTTTTGTCTTGAAAACCTTTAACTTACGGTTTAAGCTTATATTATTCATAAATTTGTGAACTTTGATATTTGACATCTGATGAACATTTGTATGTTTTGAACATTTGACCTTCTAAATCGACAGACAGCAATGTCCATTTTTTATACAATAATTTGTAAAGCTTATACTTTAACTAAGTTAAGAGCACTGTGGGATTAAGGCATCGAGGCAGCTGCCCCCAATAATCCCTGACGCATCTGTCAGTACAAAACATTATTATGGGCAGTTTTATCAATTTTGGTTGCTTTTATGTGGTAAATTATTGATATCTGCAACATTTGTTTAAACATATTTTCACTTACATATAAACCATTTCAAATACATATTTTGTAATTTAAATATTATATTTAGGTTTTTTATTTGATAATTTTTTTTTTCAAATTCATCACTTCTTGTAATAACAAAAGTTTTGAGAATAAAAATTTAAACAAAGATTTTATATTATAAACATTTTTTAAATGTAAAACATTATTATGAATATTGAAACAACCTTGTAAAATAAAAAAAATTTTTTTTTATTGCAACAGAGAAAATTGTTAAGTTCGGACAGAAACCAACCTGTCGATAAATATTTTAGTAATGGATTTGTTCTCTTTTTTTTATTTTATTTTCTATTAATATTTTTTTAGTTACTTATTTCCCAGTGTGCAAAATGATTCGACTCTAAATCTAAATCTATACTATTTGGTAACATTTTCTCTACAGCGAACTTGATCGATAATGTTGTGTGTGTTTTTTGTATTTAGTGTGTAAAATGGAAAGGAGTTCAAAAGTTGTTTTATAAAGAAAATATAAGAATATTGTAAACAATTTTTTTTAATGTAGGAGGCATACCGAAGCTGACCACTATGAATATGGGTCCTTTTTCGACCTCTGACCCACGGCTGGCTTAGACGGCTGTCAGACTACCTTTGGCCACCAGACAACCAACGCGTAGTGGGTCTTACCACTGCCGTGTAAACCCATTGTGTAGCCCTTGGTGAGATACCGCACATGAAATAAAATAATTTTTTTTTTGTTTAATTCTATATTTATTTAATACTTACAATTCCTAGTTTTGCCGGAAATTTAAAATATTTTGCAAGACTTATGTGGTTGGTAAAATGTATCTATGATTTGATATGCACCAATAGAGCAGTTTAATTTGTCTCCTTTACAAACCTCAAAACTCCTGTCAACATTTTAATAAAATATTTTCAACATATATTTAAATAACAAAATGATAAATGTTTTCTCTTTTTCCTTATAATAGAAGAAGTAGAAATATTCTTTTTACCTTTAATGCCTTTGACAAGAAAGTAAAAGAAATGAAAACGAACAAATTTAAAACAACTGACAGAAAAAGTAAAGAAATAAATTTTAGATTAAAAAAAAAAACTCAACAAGGAAACGGAAGTTGAACATGTGTATGAAAGTGTTGAGTAATATTTTTAAGTGATACTTGTGTTTATTGTGTCAGTACTTGTGTTAATAATGTTGTTGTTGTTGTTGTATATTTTTTTGCTTAGTTAGTGGCTGGTAACATGTTTGTGGTACATAGAAGATAAGTATATGCCATTAGAAGAAAAATAAAGCAACATTTATCATAAACCAAAAAGTATTAAAGTTGCACTAAACAAAGTGTTTGTTATTCTGAAAACTTTTTAGAGCAGAAATGCAGACATAAAAAGATTCTTATTTCATTTTAACGAGTATGAAGAAAATTTGTTTAAAGTACAAATTAAAGCCAAGAAATTTAAGAAAAACAACCTAAATGTTGTTGTGAAGAATTAAAAGACTCTGGTAAATTAGTGTATGAATGTATGTAAAACAATTTGTGTTTAATTTTCATTTCCTGCTTTTAAATCATTTTTGATGTTGACATAAAATGTATTAAAACGAAAATAGAAAAACTTAATTACAACATTAAATGATAGTAATTTGAGAAAGTGTTTTATTTTCGTTTTTCTAATGCTGCAAATCAGTAAGTTATTCTTCGTTTTTATTTTTTGAATTTTTTTTAACAAACATTTTTATAATTAATTTCTAAAAACCTTAAAGATTTACCAGGTAATCAAAAGTGCTTGTTACAAATTCATAATATGTTCTTATATGTTCACACAAAAACACTCCTAAAATAATGAAATAATGTTTATTTTGCTGACATAAAATTTCAAACATTCAAGAAAATTTTCTTTTTGAGGTTTGTTCTCTTACGTTTGTTGAAAATTTGTTAAATATATTTTGACCTTGAATACTTAAATTTTTATATGTATGTAAATATGTATGTGTTAACAATACTTTGTAGTGGTATGCAAAATTTGCCAAGTGCCTCGTTTTTGCTGTTTTAAGTAGGAGTAATTTCTTAACACAATTTTTTTTTACTAACAAGAAAATATTTATTTTTTGTATTGACATTATTGGGTTTTTATTAGGTTTAAGCGGTCTATATGTTGCATTTCACTGGTGCTTATACCAGATCATCAGCAGACTTTGAAATTATTTCTGAAAAAAAATTCAAAAATTTTGTATGTAATAAATTCATATAAATTGAATGAGAATTCTTAGAAATCAAATCAAGTCTACTGATTTTCCTGTGGTGCCTATATTTGTTTATTATTCGTAGTTATATGATGATTCTATAACCCTTAAATGCTAAAATTTTATTGATTTACGAAGCCAAAACTTTATCGCTTAGAATTAAAGAAATCACCATGTGTTTACTGATGTTCATCCATTAAGCAAACTTTCTCTGCAAAGCTGTTAACATCTTGGATAAATTACATGTGATTTGGTTAATGATTTGTACTCAAACATTAGCTTCCACAATCATCAAAGTCATAGAAACTTTGATGGGTCTTAGATGGATTTTTTCATTGCGTCAATACTTACAGCGATCGATGGTCGATATAAATTATCTCAAAATCTTTTATAAAAAGCAAATTCATCAAATTTTAATTTTTATAAATTAACATTTTTTTAAATTTAAGAAAAAAAAACAAATCAAAAATTTTTATTAGAAAATTTTGTTTTAACAAATGCTTGTTTATGTATTTTTAAATTTAGCGACAATTTTTGTCAAAAAAATCTTAACACAAATTTTTTAAAATTGTTATTTGCATAGAATTATGTTAATAAAAATATTTTTTAAATTAATAACTTGTTATTAAAGTTATAAATTAATATTTCTTTAAATATTTCTTTTGCTAAAGAATTTCTTTAAAATATTGTTGTTCTGTTCAAAAAGAAATTTGTTTTATATGTATATGAACTTTTTCTAGTCAATGAAAAATATTTTTTTTAGTAAAAAAATTTAAAAAAAAAATGAAGAGACATGATTATATTACAAATTTTTCCATACTTTAATTTCTATTTCTAATACATTTTTCATTTCTCGTCCTAACCATTTTTTCTTATTTCCCAATGAATTTTTCTAAAATATGAATTATTATTACAATATTTAAAATAAATAAATTACAATTTTATTGATTTTTGTTTACAGATATATTTTAAATTTTTATATTTTATTATTTTAATTTTATTCGTAAAAATTTACATAGAGTCTATTCATCTTCCATGCACCTCTTTGACGTTTTTGATGGATGTTGACAATTTTGCCGTCTTTCCTGTTGCTGTAAATAATTATAGAATTTTTACAGTTAACGAAGCATAAAACCATTAGTATTTAGTTTAGTTGAATTTTTTTTTTCTACTTCGAATCGCACACACACACACCATCTCACACACTCAGTGAATATTATATACAAATACCTTATATCTGTGTTTGTATGTATGTTTGTATATATATAATAACTACAAAGACACTTTTCCCACACTTATTTTTGTTGTTTTTTCAATTTTATTTTGAGCTGAACAAATTTGTTGTTGTATCATGCAATAAATACATTGAAACCATTTTTAACTATTCTGTATGTGTGAAGGTGGTGTGTGTGTAGCAAAAATGTAAAAATATAATGTAAATCACAAAGAAAGTGAAAATTAACAAATTCTTATATATAGATTCCTTATAAGGTGTAGATTTTTTAAATGATAGATTCAAAAAAAAGGTAAAATTAATAAATATACAAAGAAAAATCAATAGGGAGTAGATAGTAAAACTAGACAGGGTAATATTTCCCACAAATAATAAATTTTCTTGTTAAATACACTAAATAGGCTGACCATTCGTAATAATTTCATCAGTACATTTATTGATTTTTTATCAGGTGTACTAATTAAACATGTTTGTACAGATTTGTACTGAATTTTCAAGTTAATTGGATTTTGTATATTTTTGGCATTTTTGGAACTTAACTCAATGCCTCTATCAAATATGTGAAACATTATAAGTTTTATTATGTTTATATACAATAGAAACTTTAGAACTTTGACCGTTGATAGCGGCCGAATTGCTGAAGCTACATCTGTCATATTCGCTGTAATTTATTCAATCTGTTTTGCCAAATCACCATGAACGAATATAGCATTTAACAACATGTGCAATTAATATAATCGTTTTAAAAAAATTGACCCTAATTTCTTAAAGAATCATCTTCAGCAATGAGTCCTATTACTTGATGAATAGGTTTGTTAACAAAAAAATTGTCGACCTTTGGACATGAGGCTCAAAAGCATCCAATACATTTCTAAAAGTCACTGTTAGGAGTAGATTTTGTGTTGACGCTGTCAACAATATTTTTGTGCAAAAACCTTATGGCATACTAATTTCGAATCTAAAATAAATGGTCACCCTAAGTATATATAAATATTTATGACTGTTACAAGGTAGAGAGGGGTAGAGGTTAAACGTATTCAACTGGATTCTGATAAGAAGCAAAATCGGCTTAAGTATACATATCTAACTTTTTATGTAGATTTCCAATTCATGGATAATTCAAAAATATTCTATATTAAAGACAAATACGGCTGTGTCCACAAAAAAAATTAAACCCAATTTTGTAAACAAGTGTTATTGATTCAAAATACATTAATTTAACCTTTGTTGACTTTATGTGTTATCAAATTGAAAAACTACTTTAAGACTAAATTTTAATTATTTTTTGTGTTTTTATTTTTAATAAAATGTTGTAAAAAATCATTAATTAAAATAAAAAATTAAAACCGGATTATGGTAAATTTGAAAAAAAATCTGACTAATAGAAATTTTAGTTTGTAATTTGTAAAATTTTCCATATAAAAAAAATATATCTATAAATAACCAAAAGTATCAAGTTGGTCAAAAAACTTTTAAAACGACAATTGATTTTTTTTTAAACACAGTTTTTACAATTTTTTTAAATAATTGTATCAATACAATGCAAATAAAGGAGGTCTAAATTATGTACATAAAGGTGGGTGAAAGCAAAAAAAGAAGGAAGACGTTTTCTAAACCTTACCTCACTAAATACTACCATTTCTATCCGACTTTAGCAAAGCAAAATCGTAACCCAGATTTAACTGGTATAAATGTATGTATAATCATTTGTTCTTTTTGTTACTTCTAAACTACTTATCATAACTTCACAAGTATTTAAGATCCATATCGTTGGAAACGACTTAATCGTTGGCAGTTGTAGGCTTTGTTATGATGCATTTTAATAAATATGGCATAAAGCCATGAACTGAAAATATTATTTAATGATATTGTGTTTCCAATGGAAGGACCTAATTTAAATATTTCAAAAATATATATATTTGTTGGCTGTATCTCGCGGCTTTTCTTGCATGAAACCGATAATTGGGAATAATTTCTAAATCATACCTTAGATTTAAGCTAAAAATATTTTCTCTCTTGGCCTACCAATATTTATAACTATAATGGGTAAATAATAAAAAAAAATATTTTAATCAATGTTCGAATAAGTCAAAAATGTTTTAACAGTAATTCTTTTCAATTCAATATTTTTATTTCTTTTATGTACACAGGATGACTTTCTAAAGTAGGCCTAAGTTGTAAGCTAAGACTCATAGAGGACCAATATCGATAAGCTTTAGCCTCTTTAAAATATAAGACATGTGCTAAAATTAAATGAAACAAAATACTTTTTTTCTATCAATGCAATTTAAGCACAAATCAGCTTTATTTCTTGCCATATAATTTAATATACAAATTTATTAATTTATCTTAATTTTATCTTTCGTTTCAGCTACAAATACCTTCACACTCATAAAAATCACATAATTTTGGCTACATTGACTTAAGAAAAACCGCCTCTATAAGGCGGTGGTGGTTGGTTGGGAATTTTCATTTTCTACGTACTTGGGGTATTTAATTGTAAAAGTCAAAATTGATTTTATCATGGATCATGCGGTTAAGGCTACACGTGGTCGTCCTTGGAATACACTGCGCTTTGAAAACGATGAATTAGAGTGTTTGTATCAACGTTATACGTTGAAATTGCAACGTTTTTCGGTGCTGGGTGTAGTGGCTTTAGTTGTGGTACTATGTGGTGCTATGGCAGCTTTATCTTTAGCTTATAATAATGCTCCCACCTTTCATGTAAGTTATTAGTAATTTAGTGTTTTAATTTAAATTTGTTTATTGTTATATTCTTTACAGAATGTCTTCTATTCATTTCTGTGTTTGTTATTTGCCATAATATTAATATTGTTACAATGTCGCGTGATCAAGGATCATCATTTACCGTGTCTGTGTTATGGCATTTTGTTGTTTGCAGCTGCCATTTGTATTGTATCGATGCCAACTTTAGGTTCCGTCTTTCCGGTAGATACCAAAGAGGTAAATTTTTGTTGTTTTCTGTACCCACAATAAAAAAAAATAAAAAAAACAATGTGGTGCGTCATTGCGTTTATGACACACTAAAATAGTTATTTAATCCTCATTCTGAAGTGTAAGATGTCCTACCTTTGTCCGTCTGTCTTTTCAACCGGTGAAAAGACGATAGAGTTCAGGAAGATTAAAGATACGCTAAATAGATTTAGCAGAAAAACAGTTATGCATTGCAAAAGAAAAATAGACTTCGTTCGTTAGGCATAGAGTAAAATACAACAATTCTGTGTCGCAAAGACGGAGGACAATAAAATTTGTCGACCGTGAAAAAAACCATAATTAAAAATCTATGATAATTAACACAACAAAGCGGTTGCTTGCAGTGTCTTTATATAGGAAAATATATGATTTAAAATAAAATTTGAAATGAAAACTTGTAATGTGTAGCAGGTGATTGATTGCAATAAAATTGATAGATAGCAAAATTGGTTTCACAGATTCTTTCTGTTGAATCAACGGGGTTGATATTTGCAAAAATAAAAAAATCCAATAAATAAAAACAAACAAAACGAAGTTCTGATAAAGTAAATTACAAATGCGTAGTAAATTTTGGAAATATGCTAATATACGGAAGATATAAAAAATATTCTTTAATTTACATTTTAGCAATATATCTACAAAAAGAATATTTTTGTAAATATATGTAAATTTTAAATGTATGTGTATATGTGTATAACTTTAAATTCTATTATTTTTGTCTTTAAAAAGGAAGAATCAGAGGTAATAACTTTGGAAACTTAAAAGCTACAATAGATAAATAGAATGAAAAAAAAAACTGTGGACTTTTGACAGAAAATAAAGTTAAATATGATATAATTTTAATGAAAGCAAAAGCAACCACATACAAAATAACAAAAAGAAAATTTATATAAATATATTTGTTTTAACGTCATATATTTTATACTTCTCTTAGTTAAGCGTAGATGGGCGTCGGTTTGTTAAAATAAAGCATTTTAAGGATTTAAATTGAATTAGTCAAAAGTTCACAGAAATTTTTCATTTAGTAAAAACACATCATTAAAACCAAATTGAGATTTTCTCTAAAGTTTCTCAATCTTGAACTTTTCATACATTTAGCGAGATTTGTATAAAAATTTACTGTCATATTCATAATAGATTTTTAATTTATAATTTTTAAGGGAAACTTTATTTTCATTCTGCTCAAGTTTATTTTTAAATTTTCAAAGAAATTTAATTTTTTA
>NDXZ01068317.1:0-16066 GCA_003055125.1 Paykullia maculata | reverse complement strand
GGCAAAAATAAAAGCTTACAAATACTTATTTTATTTAAATTTATTAATAGAAACATCTCATATGCATGTTCTAGTCTGATATTTGTGCTTAATTGTTTGTGTTTTTATTTCTTTCTCACTTGCAGATATTGTATTTTGTGATTGTCTTTTTGCACTGTAGATGTTGGCGTCTTCTATTAGAGCCAGAAGAAGAAAATAGATTTACATCGTACAAATTGTAGTTTTTTTTTTAATTTGTCAAACTGAAATCAAAATGAAAATGCTTCCGGTACAATTATCGTTGAATCCGCCTCTGGGGTTGTGGAGTGATATGCTGTGGCGTTGTCCCCCCGCACCGCCTAGTCAATTGGCTGAACTTAAAACACAGTTACCGCCCTCGCTGCCTTCTGATCCCCGTCTCTGGAGTCGTGAAGATGTGGCGGTGTTTTTGCATTTTTGTGAGCGTGAATTTGACCTGCCAAAAGTTGATTATGATCTCTTTCAAATGAACGGCAAAGCCTTGTGTTTGCTAACGCGTGCCGATTTTGGTCATCGCTGTCCCGGAGCCGGCGATGTTTTACACAATGTATTGCAAATGCTGGTGATTGAATCACATATGATGCAGTGGCATCTACCCAATAGTCCTGTGACTCCTACTAGTCGCTATCCCTTATCGCCGCACAGTCATCCACCCACGCCCACTTGGCCCCCAATTGGGCCGCCAGAAAGTGCCTTTCATCAAACCTCACACTTGACACCACACCACTTTATGACACCAAATTCAGTGACATTAAGTCCCCCGCCTTCAGTAGACTCACAAGCCAGTAGCCCGCCTCAAAATCAAGAACAGCAAAATGGTTCTGCCACACAATCTGGCAGCAATAGCAGTAGTAGCAGCAGTTCTAGTAGTACTACCAGCTCGTCATCAACTACAGGTACTGCCGCAGCAGCAGGTTTAAGTAACGCCAACGCATTCAGTGGCCTTAAGAATAACGCAAATGGTGCCTGTGGCCACCACTCAGATTCAGAGGAGGAAAGTTATTCAGAGCCACCCACAGCCAATAGCACCATTGTAAATTATTCTAATCATAATTACCCTGCTGCATGCGCTGTAGCCCAGTATAACAACAGTCCGCCTACAACGCCCATTCTAAAAGACATGCCGCAAAGTCTTAAGCAACAAATAAAAAATACTTTTGTTAATTCATGGTCCCAACAGCAACATCAACAGCAGCAGCAGCAACAACAACAACAACAACAGCAGCACCAGCAACAACAACAAATGGCTCTTGAGCAGAAACTGCCGCAGGGCGGCTCAGTATCAGCACCTGCAACTCCCAGCTATATGCAACCAGTAAAGAGAGAGTTTTTCCCCGATAAAACTGACAATCGTTATGTGCAACCAGTAAAACGAGAATTCTTTCCCGACAACACTGAACCCAATACAAGTGAGTTTTTATATAATTAACATTTCGTTGAATAGCAAAGATACATATCAACTCAGAACTTTTAAAAATAAAATTTGGTATAAAAAAAAGTTACGAAGAAATTAAAAACGAAAAACATATTACGGAAAGTAAAAAAAAAACTAATTTCTATTCCAAAGGAAAGCTAAAAAGTTTTTTAAATAAATACAAAAATATTTATTATGATATTTTTGCAATTGTGTTCTTTTACAGTTATGTTATCCCATTGGGTGTAAATAGAACTCGCTCAGGTATTATTCCAAACACACACCCCAAAAAATTAAATAAAGACAAACAGCATTGCTGATTCTAGCATCTATAGGAAAACAACTTGAGGTTTTAAGGAGTTTTTCTCTTTGCTATTTAAGTTCCCCCATTTGCCTGCCTGCCTTTTCATATTGCCAGCATATTTTAATTGTATAATTTTTTTTCTGTTTCAGACGGCCGTTTGTTATGGGATTTTCTACAACAATTGCTTAATGACCGCAATCAAAAGTATAGTGATTTAATTGCATGGAAATGTCGTGACACCGGGGTTTTCAAAATTGTCGATCCTGCTGGTCTGGCCAAATTGTGGGGCATTCAAAAAAATCATTTATCCATGAACTACGACAAAATGTCACGTGCCCTTCGCTATTACTATAGAGTAAATATTCTACGTAAGGTTCAGGGTGAGCGGCATTGTTATCAATTTTTGCGCAATCCCACAGAATTGAAGAACATTAAGAACATTTCCTTGTTAAGACAATCTGTTAATCAGACTAATGCAAATAATTCCAATAATATGAACAACAACAACAACAGTAACAATCTTGCTGGCAATCAAAGCGCAGCATCTTCATTAACATCGTCGCCATCTTCTAATGCTACAAATTGGGCAATGCCGGTACAACATTCGGCAAATGCCCAACAACAAACAGCGCAACGTGCGTCCTCATCACAAGGCAACAATAGTAATCATTTAACATTGCCCAATGGTATATCCTCGGCAGCCGCTGCTGTAGCCGCTGCAGCTGCTGCTGCCTATGGTCCTCCGCCTTCTTCACCCCTATTTATGCATGCTATAAATGGTGCCTTCCATTACCTGTCTTCCAATGGTGTACCACCAAATTCTCCCGCAGCTTTACCCACGACGCCGAATGAGAAATTCCAGTTTAATGTTGTCAAGCCGGAGCAAATACAAATAACGCCCAATCACAGCAATAACAATAATAATAATATTAACCACAGCTTAGCCGAGGAAATGAAGCCCACAGATTTGAGTGTGTCTGGCAGTAATGGTTTGAATGGCATGGAAAAAAGGCCATATTCCAGTCCTTCAGCAAACGACGATTGCTTTCCGTAAGTTAACTTGTCGTCGAATTTTGTCGTCGAAAATAGTCGAATTTTGATTGTAATTTATGAAATTTTAAGTTGTTTTTTTATTTTGAAAGATGCAATTAAAAGAAATAAAAAATATTCTAAAGTTTTAACTGAATTAATTTTTTTTAATTAAATTTTATGTTAACGTTCGTTAAATTAAAAATAAAAATTTGAATGTATAAAAAATCGTAAACTGAAAAGTATTAATAAATTAATTTTTTTTTACTATTTTACAGATTAATACGCAATGCTGATGGTCTTACAACAATAAAACTTATACGTTACAATGAAAACGAAGGGATTGGCAACCAGGCTTCTGCCGTTAACGATAGTAATGATAATTCAACACAACAACAAAACTGCAATACACCTACACCCATGGATAGCGAATCAAGTGAAATTGATTCGAGCCCTTCATCACATGACAACATGGGAGCAACCGATTTGAGAAAGTAAATCATATCAAAAAAATAAAATGTTCAAAACGACAATCATATATACATACATACATATAAACATATATTAATATATGTATACACAAACACAATAATATTTTCATAATTACACACATATATACATGCATATTTATACAATGTGTATGTATGTGTGTGTTAGGTTCGTAAAGAACAAATAAGTTACATAATTATTGTACCTCATTATTATTAAAAACAAAGGGAAATTTTTTTAATTTTTGTAAAATTAATATATTCAAAGGTCGGTCTTTCTATTCTATCTAGCAATTGGAATAACTTAGAATAATAATAATAATTATTTATTTATTTTTTTTTATAACAAACATGGATGGATTGTTTATTGAAAATGAGGTTAAAGTTAAATCAAATTAAAAATTTATACAAGCAAATATGTATTTAAGATTGTTAGTTTGTTAAGAAATGTGCCAATTCTTTTTTTTTCATAAATATCGTTTAAAATTATAAAAAAAAACAATTAGTAGTTTAAAATGAAGAAAAAATTTTTGTGCAATTCACAAGAGCCCCCCTTTGTATTGTGTAACGTGTATTGAATGAAGTACACTTTTGGTTTATTCATTTGTGTATTCAATTTTTATTGCAACGATTGTATTTTTGTCTTGCTAATTGTCAAATACTTATTTACGCCAAGTAAATTAAGATGAAAAAGAAGAAAAATGTACATATTTAATCTTAATATTAAATTGAAAAAGTAAATTGATAATTAGTAAATCAGAAACGCATGAAGTGAGACTAAATTACCAACTGCAATACACTAATAAAACCGATACAACTTTACAGGGGGATTAGGGAATTGTACTATATATTTCTAAAATAATATATTTATAGTATTTAAGATAAGCCAATGTTTTTTTTTTGTTTTTAATTTTTAAACTTTTCCTTAATGGGGTTCTTTAAATGCCACCATCCATTTTTATTGGCATTTTTTTTTAATTTTAATTACATTAAAAACAGAAAGTAACGACTCATATATTTATTAGTTAAAAATGAAAAGCATTTTTTTTTTAATTTTAACAGCTTTAACAAATTAAAAATTTTTTAAAAGATTAATTTACAAAACAAAAAAAAAAATTAAATAATTGCAAACGAATGTGATAGCAAAAATTTAAATAAAATTGAAAAATTAAAAATAAGTACATAAACACACATACATACATATGCCGAAATAAATAAAATTTCATAAAAGTTCAAAAGAAAATATTTACATAAATAAAAACGAAAATATTTGTTATAATTGTGCTAAAGTCTTAGTTCTTTTTTTTTTTGCTTTTTGGCTCTATTTAAATGCGAGACATCAAGGCAAAATATTTTTTTCAAAAAGTTATTTTCTAGAAATATTTGTCTCGATTTTTTAAGGGCCTATTACATCCATATTGTTAAGCTTAGCTTTGTCGAAATTAGAGAGAGAGAGATTTCGTTATTAAGTTATAAATATAATTTATTGTTTCAATTTTTGTTAAAAAAAAATCATCCCCCTTGGCTTCCACGGAACATTCGTTCTTTATATATATTTTTTTTATATTAATTTTAAGTTTAGTAAAAAAAAAATTTAATTAAATAAACAAATATTGCTTTAATTTCTTTTTAACTTTTTTAAAACAATTATTACTTAAACGTATTTATAAAACAACAAAAACAAAAATAGCATATTGCATATGTAATGATTTTTTCTTTTTGTTTATAAATACCCTTAAATTTATTTTTAAGCAATCATAATTGAATATGTAAATAAAAAACAATCAAACAAACAAAAAAAAAAAAAAGTTTAAAAACCTTTCTTATATCATTCAAACATTTATCTATACAATAACGCAAATAATGTATATTTTTTATTAAAAAAAACACACAATTTTTACATTAGTCTTAAAAAAAAAAATAAAAAAGAAAGAAAAACAAAAAAAAAATAAGATAAAAATATTTATATTTACATACTTTCATATACAATAGAATTCATCTATTTACAATTTACACAAGACTTAAAACAAAAACCTTTTTCTTTCGAAATGTTTGCTTTAATTTTTATAGCTCGTAAATTACTTTGTATTATTATATAAAAAACACACACACACACAAGTTACAAATGATTAATAAAGAATTCATAATGAAGTAAGTAGTTGAAAATACGAAAAGTGTATTTTTTTTTAACGGGGGTTATATTTTTAACAGAATATAAAACAAAAATTAACTCATTTAGAACATTTAGAGGTAAATGATTTATTTACATTCAACAAGAATTTACCCAATAACCCAAAAGAGATCATATTAACAAAACAGCTACGTAATGGAATTCAATTTTGAAAACGATTAGATTTAATATTAAAAAATTATGTTATTAAATTTCCTAGCATCAAGGCGAAACTTGCAGGGAGTTATTTCCAAAAATTATTTGCAATAAACAATTTAATTTTAAAAACGAATTCACATGTTTTTTGTTCTTTTAAGCACGAATTTACATACGCCCATCTGCTAATAGTCGTTAGTGCTGGAATTGCAAGTCGTAATTAATTTAGCGATTTCACATTAAAATCGTTATGCAATGGAAGATTATTCTGTAATTCGGTTTGAAAAATAATATTTTCGAATTCCCAAGTCAAAGGCATACAAATTAGAACAAATTTTTTATCGAATCAAATCGGACTATTTATCTAAAATTTACTTTGAAAAACCTACGAAATTTAATTATCTTAAATAGAATTAAGAGTATGAGGTTAGTTTCAAGTAAAATTTTGTTCATTCTAAAAACTTTCTAATTAAAATAAACTTTTTTTTTACATTAAACAAACTTTTTTAATTTCCATTTAAAAAAACTTGCATTTAAATATGTATTAAACACACAAATGGTGGACAGTTTTATTTTTACAAGTTTTTTTTATATTACATAACTTTTTTATGACAATATTTTTATTTTGGCTTAAGTTAATGTTACAACGAAACACTTAAAAAACCAGACAAAGAGTGCTGATGATGAAATTGTACCTAATTTTTAAAATGCATACCATACGGCTAGTTTCAAGAAACATACTTTTTGTAGATTATTTTTTAATTATAACTAAAATTAATAGGGGTTTTCGTCCCTTTTTGGCCCCCCACTCCAGGCATTTAAGCGATTAAATGAATACCCCTAATAATTTGTTCAAAGGTAAGAAATTAAACAAATATGTTTAAAAATTAAACAAATGTTGTTAATGTTTATAAAATAAACTTAACAAAGATTACGATCGAAAATTTATAATTAAAACAGCAAAGAAAATTAAATTATTTTTGTCGTTTTAAATGTAAATATTTTAACGTAAAAAATGTTTGGTTTAAACTAATATATTTTATCTTTATTGTTTAATATATAATATACTTTAAGATTAGTTTCTAAATAATTAAAAATAAGTTTCTTTTTTCGAGATTTAAAATTTTTCAGTTATTAAATATATTAAATAATTGTAACCCCTTATTCATAAACTATTTATAAATTTATCAAACGTTTATAAAACAAATTTTGCATGAAAAATTTCCTTTTAAACCTTTTATGAATTTATAAATCGTTAACGAATAAGAAAATGTTTGTTTTTTGGAAAAGTTGACAAGTTTCAGAAAAGAGGGGAGGAGATTCGAAATGTATTTATATTCACATTATAGACTTTATTTAAGTCGGTTCAGTGTTAAGAGTTATAAGCGTAGAATGATACAACGAACACAAGTATTTAAAAATAACTTTAAATTTTCAGTTTCGATTGTTTTGTTCTTTTTAAAATGCTGTCACTTCTATGTTATATAAATAAAACTGAGATTTTGAATTATTTGAAGAATTTTTTCTTGGTAAAATGCTAATAAATTTTTATTAAATTTTTTTTAAATAATACGAGCAAAATATTTTACACACTGTTTAAAGTTTCGAAAGTGTGGAAAAGATGAAATTTTTTCCAGTAAACTTAAAAAGCATTGCATCTATTTTGTTACCTACATATAAATGCATATTTTTAAAATTTTGCAAATGCTATGAAGATAAAGTTTTAAGCTATTTTCTTACAATTAGATTTTTTTAAGTAAAATAATAGGCAGCTTTTAAGGTTTGTGGGGAATTTTACACAAACGGTGTGTGTAAGTGTATTTGTTTTATAATCAAAGGTACAGTTTGATTTCTTTTTCCAGTTTGCAAGTTAGACAATACAAATAACAACAATAAAAATAAACATTTCTACCTAATCAAATTACAGTTAAATTAATATTAAGTCATAGTCTCTTTATCTACGAATGAATTTCAAATAGCTTAGCGACTTCGTTTAGGTCATCGAATTTTTTGTTCTGATTTATTATTGTACGTGCCAGACCGACCCGATTAAAAATGTTCCACATTAAAATACCAACGATTTTCTCATCTCTCAAATAAAACACAACACCGCGTCCATATTCACACGCGGTATCTGGCTCGATTTTAGAATTATCTATGGTATTGCTGATTTTGGTCAGCTCCTTTGTCTCGGACTTATTATTCTGAACTTCAGTAAGATTATCAGATCTTTCGATGTTTTTGTCCGGCAATGCGAAAACACCTACGGTTGGCAGTGTAGAATCTACTAAACCAATGCCTTCGTAGCCAATTTCAGGTCCCAAATCAGACCAAAACATGCTTTGGTGATTGTAGGTCTTGTCTGTAAAATAGTATTTTAATATTAATTATTTTTAAGGTATTAAATTTATATATTAAAAAAAAACTGACTTTTGCCCGTCATGTTCTCGCCAGCCAAACGGCCAGAAACAACAGAATGATCGTGATGTTCAACACGTCTTCTACCCAGTAGAGGATCATAAAAGCAAGAAGCATCACCAGCAACGAATAAACTACTTCGGGCTTCTAATTCCGCATTAACAACAAATCCACCCAGATCTTTATTCACTTCTAGACCAGAAATATCGGCAAAATCCGTATTGGCTTCACTGCCTACACAAACAACTACCTGATAACCAGAAAATCTTAATTAATTTTTAAATCTTTACGAAAATACTTACTTATATACTTACCACATCAAAACGAATCGTTTCGCCTGTACTAAGTGTTAATTTTAATGTGGAATCATCACGTAAAACACTCTTAACACTAGCATTTGGCAGCACACAGACACCCTGTGACTCCATTTTTTTCATTGTCCATTTGCTTAGATAGTCTGGCAACACTTTAGACATATTTCCACTCTCAGGAAATATTTGGTATATTTGCCCACCATTACTTTTTGAATAGTTTGCTAATGTACATGCTAACTCACTACCCAGAAACCCGTTTCCAATAATGGCAACTTTCTTTTTCTCATCAAGGTAACTTTTAAGACGTACAAAATCATCGAGTGTTCGATAAACCATAACTTTATCTTTAATACTGGGGGGAGCATTTGTAAAAACTGGCAGTAATTTAGGTCTACAGCCGGTGGCTATTAAACATTTATCGTAGCCAATTTCATTGCCAGTACTTAGAATGGCTACTTTTCTTGCAGGATCAATTTTTTTAACTGTGAAGCCATTGGCTAAGGATATGCCACCGTTTTCGCTTTCAATTAATTTTGTTGGATGAATGAAAAACTCTTTTGGTTCAAAGAATAAACTTCTTTCTGCACCTGTCCACTGCTTAAATCTGTAGTCTTCTTTTAATTCAGTGTCTTGAGCTGAGTACCATAATTCTTTTGATAAAGGCGGTCGCATATAGGGAATGTGATATTCGTCTGTTAACATCATAACCTAATTTATAACAATTTGTTGTTTTTATCAATATGCATACATTATCAGTAAATTTCCGTATAATTCTTATATCTATTAATTTAAATAGGTCATAAGGTATTTGGTTCTTGGCAGCTATAGAATGTACAAATAAATGTTTATCTATTGAAAACATTTTCTATAGAAATTTTTATAAAATTATAGGAAAACTACAATTACCTCTTTACAGAAATTAACTTCTGAGAACACTAGCAGACCTTACATAATGCAGATTTGTGATATTTACAATTTCACTTTGATTTGACAAGAAAAAACATTTTTTTTTACTAACAGAATTAAATTAACCCGAATCGAGTCTTTTGGTCCTAGGTCTTAAAGTTCACAAAGCCGGTTAAAATTTTTATATCAGAACAATATTTACAACAGAAAAGTTTTATAGCAATACAAATCTATCTAACGAATTCAACAAGATGGTACCATAATTATCCCTAGCTTGCAAATGAGCCTCATTCCTAGAATCACCTAGAATTATTCTCTTGAAATATGTACCCTTTTTGGTATTAGTTTGTTCACTTTTTTTTTTGTCTAGGGAACAAAATTTCACATTTTAATCACGATAGGCGTGAATATATTTAAACAAAAAGTTAAACTTTTAACTATGTAGGTATCTAAATAAAAAATATTTTTACAAATTATAATACATGTTAACTTAAAAAAAAATACCATGCAAGGTAGAAAGAGGTCTGGAATATGTATGTATGTATGTTAGTTAAGTATGTATATCTTAATTTTTCATTATTGCATTTTAAAAAGACAAAAAATATTTGAAACATAATGCACGTACAGCTATGAGCAAAAATATGTAACACTGGACATTATGATTCCATTCAGATTGTTTTATTGAAAACCGGTGGTAATTAATGTAGCTTTTCTCTTAAAGGTTAATTTTTTTTAAAGGATAAATACAAACTATATTTTGTTGTAGTTGTATACTCCAGGCAAATTACTTTTTATATCAGTTTTTAATAACTGGAAATAACTAACGTTGAAATTTCTGCTTATATTGATATTGAATAAAAAACATATTCCTGCTGCTAGTTTTAAATGAATGTGCAAAAAAAACTAGTCTCTTCTGCGTCTGGATATAAATACTTTTTTATATCAATATAATATTCAACTTACCTTTGCTTTGGCATCATTAGATTTTATAGCACGGGATGCTGAAAATGCTGCTGTTCCACCACCTATTAACAAATACGGTACATGTTTTGGTAAATCTTTAGAACTTGCTGGACTTGTTGGAGGCACTTCTGGTGTTGATTTTGTTTCCTTAGATGAATCTCCTCCATCCTTGGTAAGATAATAAATCTAAAACAATAATATATAATGAAGAATTCTGAATACCTTGGTGTTTAAACATTTACCACACCACCAATGCCTAGAAGAGCCGCAAGACCAAGTAAAATTTTTGATATCCCACTTTTATTTCCATCACTATTGTCTTCATTACCACATACCGCCTTTTTTACCTCACAGGAATCAGTCTTTTTCTCCTCACAGGAATTAGTCTCCTTTTCCTCCTCACATAAAGGTTTTTTGTTACTAACGTTACAATTTGCAGCCCTTAGCACTTCACTGTTGTAAGAAATCTTATTACGGTACTGTGCCTAAAAACAATTAACATGTCGAACAGCAGCTTATAAATTTTAATTATTGATTTTCTTACTTGTTTATTGTCTTTAATATGTGCCAAACGCTTTATTACTGCAAGAAATATTATTTCACAAAAAAATATATTTCACTTAACCTCAATATATTATCTACACTCACCTGCATTCTCTTGAAGTAACACCGGTGCTAGCCTTTTGTTGGCTAACAAAAATGCTCGTCTGGAAAACTGCAAATTTATTCCCCTAACACTACAAATGCTCATATTGTTTATTCTGTATAAAATGTTATTTTGGTAAAAAAACTAATAAATAAATAGTAATTCTTTGACAATTTTCTCCAAGAGATTTTGTCTTGCCGTTAAAACAGTCACAGTGTTGCCACTTTCGGGGTTTTTTATTTTAAGTTTTATGCTATGAGTCTGAATTTAAGGGTTAATATGTAGTAGCACACATATATGAAAGTTGTTGAAAAAAAATCAATTTATAAATTTTTATCATCGCTCCATGCATGAATATTGTACAGTTCATATTATTCTGCCAACTTTGTTGACCACGTTGAAGAATTGGTTCAGCAAAAAGTGTTATACTTTTATAGATAGAACCATGGTTTAATTATTAAGTGATTGCAGACCAGATAGAATTTTTTTTTTATATATTAAAAATTTAAAGAAAAATCCTCCTGATATGTTATCACTTTATATATAGACTATGGTAAGAAACTTTGCTACTGACAATATAAACTGATTTGCCTAACATAGAGAATGTATGTTGAAGAATAATTTTATAGCTAAGTTTATCTAGGTAAATTTATATCAGCATACTTGACAACACTGTTCTGCCAGCTGTCTGATATTCAGGGGGAATTATTAACTTGTAACAGTTGTTAACAGCAGGGATGGAAAGAAGATATGTTGTAAATATTAGAGACAAAAACCAAAGTACATACTAAATTGTTTCAAATATTATTGGACATTTTGAAAAATATCTGCATAAACTTTAAACCAATTTAAGTATTTAAGATCTAATTGTATTTTCTCTTTCATTAAAAACACTTTAAAAATAAGTATATAAAAACGTATTATTTTTAATGAGAAAAAAACAAATATGTATTATATATAATAGAAATATTAAAATTCTAAATCAATATTCAACCATGTTAACTATAATTTTTGTTATTTTATTTTGCAAAAATAGATTATTTAATTTTAGAAAAACAGCAAAAGAAAAGTGCAAGTTGTCACTTTGGGCACTGAAGATATACATAATTACATACATATTTTTATTAAATAAAAGTCTGTTTTAATATAAGGACAAAGAAATGATGCTGATTTTTTTTATTTCCTATTTTAGTGAGTACATAATTATAAAGTGGAGAAAAATAACACGAGGTGAATCGTGAAACTAAAAGTTTAATGACATGATACCCTAAATGAATGCAATTTGATTTATCCTTAAATTAACTTAAAGAATCCTGCATATCCTAAGGAACAATCTGACATCTTGGTTTTCTTGCTTTTAAGGAATTTCAGTTTTAAATATGTATGATTTTTTTTGTTTCTAATCAGTATTTACTAGTAGAAGTTATTTGTCATTGACGTTTCTAACATCTCTTTTTAATATTTAATATAATCGACAACAAGGGCTTTAGCAAATTAGAAAACTGTATAAAAACAAAATAATTAATATGATAATATTTACATACATCAGTACATGCATATGTACATACATATATGAAATTACTTAATAAGTGGTGTTTTATTTTTATTAAATTAATTTAAATAAAATTTTACCTTCGC
The DNA here is from genome assembly GCA_003055125.1 of Paykullia maculata. Taxonomy (NCBI): domain Eukaryota; kingdom Metazoa; phylum Arthropoda; class Insecta; order Diptera; family Rhinophoridae; genus Paykullia; species Paykullia maculata. The sequence goes on along the minus strand of NDXZ01068317.1, from coordinate 3,602 downwards.
CTTTTTAAAAAATGTGCATGATTTTTTATTTTAACAAAAATTTTAACGTTTAAATAACGTTTACCAAAATAAATCAAATAATGTGAATAATTTACATAATTTTTAATATTTCTTTTTTTTGTAGGTATATTATTTTGTAAGGAAACTAGCTGAACTAGTATTTGTCAGAAAGAAAATAGTTGATTTTTGCCCCTGGAATCTTAGTACAAAATGCGCTTTGTTGTTATTCATAGTTGTTAGAATTTAATATAAGCGATTAAAGCGATAAAGATATATGTATACATGCATATGTACATACATACATACATTTATATGCATATAATATACTTAGGCACGGACTGGATGTCTGGTTATGAATTACATGTGTTAATATGAAAGTACGTCTATCTATCACGAATTCTTATAAAAACTGCAACGTGATAAGCGCGTGTTATTTTTAGAAAAAATGTTTTCTATAAAACTAATAAATAACAATAAAATTACATCTACATTTGTATGTGTTAATAATCTATAGCTTTTCTTCCACCCAAATCAAGTTTTGCAGAAATCAAAACATCCTTAAAAATTTGCAAAGATGAAGTTTGTATTTGTATACATACATAAGTGTTGATACAGATATGTATGTAAATATGTACGTAAATACATACATACTAATTTGTTATAGTTTTAACTACATACTTATATTTATATTGAGATACTTTTACTGCTGCATGTTGTTAAATAGAAAAATTGCAATATACATACGTATATAAATATACGGTCACAACAAGGTTAAGACTTCCCAAATACCTTAAGACTTTTCGATAACAAATGTAAAGAAAAAAAAGAACAATAAAAGCTATCTAGGAATATAATATGTAAGAATTAATTTATAAAAATATATTAAAAAATGCACCTTGCTGGCTTCTTTTTTGTACATTAATCGTCAACTTGCATGGAAAAGTATTTAACTAATAAAGAATCAATACAATCAATAAAAAAAGCATTTAAAATTTAAATATACAATTTTAAAAATTCTAGTTGCATCATTTTTAATTTTTATTACAGGGTGTCCTTAAAAAAGTGCACCATTTGCAAATGTTTCCTTAATTAAAAGACGATTTTTTTTAACCTAATGAGTGTTGTTTAAAAATATCCTTTTAGCATTTGATTTCGAGAGAATTTTTCTTTAATAGGTTATAAACAAAAAGCTTTTTTATTATTTAAGAATTAAGTTTGTATTACATTTTTTTCACTGAAAACAACATTTCTGAAATCATTTAATAACATTATATTGGGTATTGTTTAATAAGTATGTAGTTATGTAACAAATGTTCGCAATCGCTAAAATGTATGCGAATAATCAATAGAATATTAAAACATTTTTTAAAATCATTTTTTACACACACAAAAAATTTTCCTTTAAAATAGCTTTTGATTATTTTCAATAAAAAAATAATTACGAGTGTGAAAATTGGTTTTACAGTTTTAGTAAAAAATATATGTATGTATGTATTTGGTTTTACATATATACTAATTTTAATTTTTTTCAGTGTAGGTTAGATTAGGTAAAAGGACATGTGATAGATCCCAAAGGGGCTTCACCACTTTATCCAAAGACAGATCTGTCCATTGAATTGTGCTTAAATAGCAAGAGTAAAGATTAGCAAAAAGTTTAATAACAAGAGAATAATAATAGAAAGAAACGATAGCCAAGGATAACAACAATAACAATTTCAAATAAAAAAAAAAGGACTTTATATTCTACTTTTATGATAAATGTGAAAGTTTGTATGTTGTTAATAATTCATGCAGAAGTGGCGGATTAAATTTTATTTCTTTACCCGTTCCAAAGGTATGTTTAATTTGTATAACTTTTTGACGCTTGAATAAGACTTTCTTTATGTGTAGAACTCATGAACCAAAATTGTATTTCACAAGACATCGGTTTTTTTGTTTATTTTCTTTTGTATAGCATGCTGTTAGAAAAGATGTACATACATATGTGCAAATGTATGTACATATATGCAGATACAAGTACCAACGATGTTTGAATCAAATTTATGGGTTTGTCTGTTCAATTGTTTTGAAATATTTTGTTTTGATTGAAAGAACGTTGAACCTATAATACTAACTTTAAAGAAACACAAAAATTAATAATGATTAGCAACAGAATTGAAGAAAAAAAAACTCAGTATACGTTGCTGAAATGAATCTAGTAAGCCCTACATTTAATTTTTTCAATATGTTTTTCAAACCGATTCTTTGGTTTGGTTCAAACTTTTTTTATATTGTACATACATTTTCATTCATACTATGCACCCGGTTGTATAACTGCCTTTCTTTTTACACAGCTCGTATTTTCTAAGGTGCTTTAATGTGCAACTAAATTTGAAAATAAATTGTAAATATGTACATGTATGTATGTATATAAAATGTTGGTGGTTTTGTTTATTCGTTTGTGCAAAACTAATCAAGATTTGTTTTGTTTAAAGAATGATAAGAGGTTTGTAAGTAAACTCGGTTGTTTTTTTCTTGTTTTAATATTTCTTTGAAAACCCCGCGGAGTGGTTGGATTACTTGTGATCCTATTGTTTTTCTGATCTGTTCGAGCTTTAGTTTTTAACTGATAAGACAACAAACGTATACGTTATTGATCGATGCATTTAACTGCAGCCGACCGTAATGAGCGATAATAAGCTGCCGTTTTGGCACTACACTAGGTTACTTGCCCATTGCCTTTTTCATTCAGAATGCTTTTGGTTGTGATCGAATACTGATCTAAATAAATATAAGTATAATTCAAAATACGGAAGATTGTCTAGTGAGTAAAAAGTGTTAAACAAATAAAAAGGATTAAAATTCAAGACAAGATTTTTTCAAATAATATGACGAACTTTTAACAGTGATTAATTGCTTAAAGTGAACAAAATAATAATAGTTATAAGCCAAGTGTTGTTATTGTTTTGGAAAAAGATTTTTACATATAGAAATGGCTGACACTGAAATCATAATAACCAACAGCTCAGAGCCAACAACAAAAGCTAGTCTAATAGTGGTATCGAATCGATTACCGTTCGTGCTCGTAAGAAATCCAAGAACAGAAAATTTGGAACGAAAAGCCAGGTATGACATTACTTTTTATCAGTTTTAAGTGGGTTAAAGTTAAATAAGTGTCATACATATGCATGTACGTACATATATGTATGAATGTGTGCATGTATTTTTATTAAATGTTTATAAATTAGTTTGTAAACATCATGAATGTCACTGACATTGGGTCCATTGTCATTATGTCCTCGTAATAATAATAAAAATATTTTTCACATGTATATAAAAATGCATTTGACATTCATACATTCCGAGCGATAATGACAATTCCAAATCGTAATTGAACCTCTTATCAAAGTTGGATTCTCAGCAAATGTTGTTTAATTTGGCTTAATTATGTACATACGTACATTAGATTTACATGTCTATGTTTTAATATTGCATTTGTGGATTTATTATATATTTTATTACAATTTTAATTATCAATATTCACCCCTATTCTGCATTTCGATTCGAACGGAAATGTTCTCTGATCGGAAACATTGGTATTCTGCGTTTCGATTCGTTTAGAA